>VWPU01021254.1:0-28571 GCA_013398955.1 Callaeas wilsoni
TGTGTGTGTGTGTGTCCAGGCACAGTGTCCCCCCAGCACAATGGCCCCGGGGAGCAGCCCCGCAGCCAGGACAGACGGACCCTGCCTGCGTGCTCATTGCTGCTGCCTGGTGAATTCGCTCCTGTCCCTCTGTCCATTAGTGCAGTGAGACATTCAGGCCCTGCAGCAGCCTCAGAGCCCTGCTCCTATTCTCCCCGAGCCAAATCAAGGCAAAGCTGGGCAAAGACATTTTCAAATTTCAGTTCAGGTACCTGTGACTGTCCTGGTTTTTAAAATCATAAGCTCTCTGTCTTGGGGTGATTCTATGACCATACTGTATTCCCCATCGCCTCCTTGATCTCTATTTTACCTTTACATTGCAAAGGGGGAGAGAGAAGCCGAGAGAACTCTTCAAAGCGGCCAGCTTGACCTTGTAACTAGAATGTTTGCATTCTTTTCTCTCCCGATTCTGACAGCATTTGTTGGTTAGAGGATTTTTACTCTCTAGTCTCTTCGGCTTTCAGCGGAGAAGGGACTGTGATCTGCCTCAGCGGCTTCTGTTCCTTTTTGGACTGTTTTTGGCTTGCTTTTCATCCGAGACCAGCTCCCATCTCCGGCCCTGCTCGGCGGGACCTTCCAAGGGGGATCGTCGGATCCTGCCTAGCCCGGCCCAACTCAGGACTGCAGGTTTTACCTACAGAAAGAACTCTAAAATCCATAGTCCTCTTTTAGGGGACAGGGGAGAGGGTTTCAATATTTCTTTTCTTCGCCCTGTGACAGCGGGGGACTCTGTTTGTTAAATAAATAGGGGTTTTTTTCACTTTCACTCGAGAAATTATTTTCCCGAACCCGTGGAGGAGGTGCTGCCGGGGCCTGCTTGCCTGGCAGGCAGGAGAGAGAGAGTGACACCCCTTTTGGGTTGTTTCCTCCTGGATTTGTGTCCAAACCAGCACACTCTCCTATCACAGCACATGTTTTTACACAACTGAACTCTGCTATGTCAGTTAGTGTAAGATAAATTCATATTTTTATAACAAAGAAAGAATGGCAAATGACATCATCATTTTCTCTCCTGTATTTCTCCCCTGAGATTCAGCTCTGTCTTTTGCTTGGCTTGACTCCTTATTGGAGCAGTCTGTTAAAGACGTTTTGCCAAACTTCATGCTGACCCTACTCCATTTAAATCTCATGGATCAGAGCAGCAACACAGAGACTTCTCTCCTTATGCCCAGTTTTCCTGTCGTATAGGGAGAAGAAACTGGATGGTGCCCTGCAGGTGTGGTTTAGTAGGGATTTCACTGCTCTGAGCTGTGTCTTTTAGCAAAACTGACTCCCTAGGAAGAAAAATTGGGGCTAGACATACCTAGAAGCTTTGTAAGTCCAATTTTGCCAGTAATACACTGGCATTGCTTAGGAAGTACAGATATGGGTTGGGGGTTAGTGAGAGAAGGGAGAAAGGATTTCCTTTGGGAATATAAGGACTGGGGCGTGTTCCCATCTCCTTATAGCAAGACACTTCTTCATTATTCATTCATTCATTTAATTTTCATTCATTCATTTAATTTTCATTCATTCATTCATTTAAATGACTGCATGGTAAGTAAAGAGAAAAGCACTGTGCCAAGAACCCGATGTTTAAAATGCTTCTGTGGGTTTGCTACCTCGTTTTTTTGGATATCCTGGGAGCTGAAGGGCTCTGGCTGCCTAAAGGGATTGAGCTTTTCACAGTGAGGCCACGACACCTCCCTGTGAGGTGGGTTCAGACTTCTCTCACCAGATTTACCTCCAAACCTGCCCTGGCATCGGTGCCCAGATGGGTCACAATGGCCTTGGAAACCTTGGTGGGAAAAAAGGATACAGAAACCTCCACAGAAAAGAACAGAAACAACACAAAACCAAGGAGACTCTCATGAGTTTCCACATGACAACCACAGCAGAGCGAAAGGCAACAAAGACAAAAGGTACAAATGGGTAGGAGAGCAAACACATAGCAGAAATATTGAATATATTTGAAGTAAAACTGCTTTTAAGTACTTTCACAAATTAAATGGGTGAGATTCTGTGGGGAAAAAAAATAGGTCAGACCATCTTTTATTAATCAGACTTCATTCAGCTTTCTTTGCTTTTTGAATGTGATAACTCCAAAATCCATCTAAATGTAAATATTGATTCTTAGAAGATGTGTAAATCCACTTAATTTATTACCAATTCAATCCAAGAATACAAAATGGTATTCTTTTTTCTCTCTGCCCTGAGAAAACAAGAGTCTTCTATTTTTCAGTGCTGAAACAGTTCAGTCCTTTTTATTCTCATTAAGCAGGACAAGTGCCGGTTTTTTCCTTTATTGAAATTACAGGAAAGCACGAAAGACCCTTGTCTGGACAGATTAAAGAAACCTGATTTGCTCTTCATTACTGACCTGAACTCCAGGAACTGGTTATTGTTCAGCCTTTCTGGTTGTTTTAATCTCCCCCTGAAAAGCTCTGCTAAGTGTGTTCATTAAAGCTCATCAGATGAGTCACCATCCTGGGCCTGGAGTCCCTCAATCCATTAAAATCCGGCAGACAATAATTGCCATTTCACATTAAACTATATGCACTAAAGCCTGGTGGGAATCAGCACCTGATGCTTGTGGAGAAGGTTTAAAGCTGTTTCACAGCTCATGCATGAGCTGACTCCCACATCACTGAATGTTACTTTTGGGCTCCTATAAATCACCATCGCGTTTCCCATCACGCCTTCAATGTGCCTACACAGCTTTAGCAGGCATTTGGGATTGTGAAAGTGGTTAAATTATGGCAAGCCTGAGTTTGAGAACTGCCAACAATGGAATCTTGAAGAAAAACTTTATGAATGCAAAACCACCTTAAAAAGAAATAATTTTTAAAAAAATACAGAGTTTTAGCATGTGCCAACTGATTTCCCACTGCTTCTTTAGGTAGCTGAAGGACACCCTCACGCCCTAAACAGATGAACTGCTTCCTGGGGGAAATCCTTCTGACTACTGCCAAGACAATTTTCTATCGAGTAATCCCATTTCTGCTGATGGTCAGCTGTTGTGTGATGTTCCCATGCAATATGCATCACGTTAGCATCAAGGTGAAAAGGAACTTCTGGTTTCTATCACCTGAGTCGATGCTGTAGGACAGCTGAACTGAGGCTCTGAGGCTCTCCTGGAAATCTGATGTGCTTATTGGGTGATTTGGCCATTTTAGTGAGAGGCCATGTCTGGTTCTCTTTTAGAACAGAACGAGCAGGCAGGTGAGAGATCAATCATAGCTCTAGGAACTCTCCCTGACTCTAAAAACTATCAATGACCAGAATTACTGCAATATGCAGCCCAGCCTTGGACTGACAGCTCTGCAGCTCTCCAGGTGTGCTGCCAACCCAGGTGCTGCAGAAGAAGGAGGGAGGCATTTCAAATGGTGCAAGCTGCTGCAACAAATTAGGATTCCAATTTTCCTTCTCTTCTACTACTGAATGTCTCCGTGTCACGTCAATAAACCCATCACCAGTTCTCCCACTGCAAGGTCACTGGTCTCCTTTAAATAACGATTGGAAGGAGCCACTCCTGACCCGTGCAATAATTACCATTTGCTTTGCACAGGAGGTTGCTCTAAATCACTCTGTATCTATAGGGACCATCTGGGAGCACTGTGAGCCTTCATTTCCTGCCTGGGGAATGGAAACTTCCTTTAAAATGTTGTTGGGGAAGGAGGCTTTGAGACTGGGTGGGACAACCGCAAGCCACACCTGCACTTTGCCAACCAGGGAATTCCTTCCCAATATTTAAGTGCTCCTTGTTTCCAAAAGCCACCCGAGTTTCCTACACCAACGCACGGAGTCTGTGCTTCACCCTCGAGCACAGTGAAATCCAGACACCAAGAAACAATCACTCACCATCTTGGTGGTTACCTGAATCGGCCGGGGACTTGCTGCGGCGCATGGGCGCGGGGCTCTTGGCCGAGCTCTTCTGAGGGGTGGGGGAGGATTTGCTGCCCGTGGCACCCGCTGGGCTCCCCTTCATCACCCGGCACTCTGGGGAAACACAAACCCACCTGGTTAAGGCCCTGCTGCTCCTGCTGCCGTGGACACCTGGTGAAACACCCATGGGCAGCTCAGTGCCTGGTCCCCAATGAGATGCAGAAAATACCAAGGGGAAGGGAAAAGCTGGTACCATCCCTTGTTCTCCAGGCAGAAAGGAGACTCTTTAAGGGGAGGGCAAAGAGAACAGCTCTGCTCCTCTAGAGGAGGTGCTGAGACTCTGTAGGTGTCAGGCTGGCTCCTGGCAGGGCCCAGCTCCCTTCCTGTGCCCTACCGAACATCTTCCGCCCTTCCCCTGCCCTTGGCTCTCATCAACACAGTGAAAATGGTCAACACTGACCGAGAGAACACTCAGGCCAACAAAATCCAGGTAATTTGCTGTAACCCTTCCATGAAGACCCAGCAAGAGGAGAGGTGAGTGCCCCTTCTGCAGGTGCAGAAAGCCAGCAAACAGCTCGTGGTGTGATGTAAAGTCTCCAAGTGGCAGATGGGGCAGCAGCCCCAGGAGGCTTCCACCCAGCTGGAATCAGCCTCTTCCGTCCTCAACACGCTGCAGCTTTTCAGATGCAGAAAGCAAAGAAGACAAAGTGGTTTTACAAAGCACATCCTCTGTCCTGGCCACTCGTCCCTTTCAGCAAGGTTTGTATAAACAAGGCCAGCAGATTTATGTACTGGAAGATGTGAGCAGAGGAGAACCCCAAGTGTGCTTGCTTAAAAAATAAATAGGCCAGGAAGAGTGGAAAATGTAAACATGATCCACAGGGTCCTGCAGAGGGGAGCTGAAATGCTAACAAACCTCCATGTGTCCCAGGATTTCGGGCATGCCTGATCTTCAGAACCAGGCTTTATTTACATTGAGAGCTAACAGAAAAAGAACTTTCTGCCCCTCAAGTTATTAACTTAACCCAGTTAAGAAGAAGGCAATAAAAAAGGGATTTCCTTTTTGTCAAATGTTAGCTGGTCCCACCTCATCTCCTCCAACAGCTTGTCCTCACCAAGATGTGAAAAATGTGTCGTTTTTACAGATGTGAATTACGTGTTGCAAATGCAGGCAGTTTTTTATGGAAAAGTTCAGCTCAGCTCCACATGCTCCACACTGAGGACCCCCTGGAATGGATTCCCCAATGGAATTACGGCAGCACAGAGCAGATAAATAATTGGTCAACCGAAAGCAAACTGTCTGACCTAAATGTATGTGTTATTTAATTATATATCAGTACATCTATGAGAATGTAATTGCCTTAAATTTTTCCCCAGGCTTTCCTCGTTCTCAGACAGCCAAGGGTCCGTCTCTGCTCCTTCTGGATGGTTTGAGAGAGTTTTGCTGCTGGGTCATGCAGCACAAGAATGTGAGGAGAGGAGGCCTTGTGCTCCAGGGACGCTGCATGGCAAGAATTTAACCTACAGTGAGCTTATTTTCTCTCCTGCTCAATCGATTTGGGAAATTGTAAATCAGGGATAGAAAAAGTTGTGGGTTTTTTTCTTCAAAAATACTTGACTTCTCACAGAAAGGCTTGTAGAGGTCCAGCACTAATACAGCCCCATTTCTTTATACATGAAGAGCAGTGCTGATGTTGTGGGAGGACTCAAAGGGTGTCAGGCAGCTGTGTTGAGTCACCTGAATCACTCACTAAAAAAAATAAACCTAAAAAGTAAAACTACTTCATGTTACGTCTTTGCTAGAGCTTCCAAATTTATCTTCTTCCCAGGGGAGTCATTCCTTGGAAGGAAACCTGGCTTTGCATTTTCCAGCGCAGAAAGCCTGACTCTGAGGAATTCCTCCAGCTCAGCCCTTGGCAAGTGTCAGTACACCAGAGGCAATCCCTGGGCTTTTGCAGGAGGTGGAAACCTGGCTGTGCTGAAGTTGGTGTAAACAGGTCTCTAAATGTCACCAAAGTGTGACATTTGCATGATGCTGAAACCAAAGGGGCAGAGCAGTGTCATCTGGAAGGTGCTCAGCAGCAGGGATTAGAGGGTGGAAGCTGTGCTGGGCAGCCAGGAGGAAAAAGATGACATAATCCTCTCTTGTGCTGTTTTTGTTTCCTGATGTCCTGCCAGAGTGAACATAATAACCAGCAATCCTGGTGTGTGTCATCCAAACAGGCAAGAGAAATTTCCCCATGACAGAGGAGGTTTTAGTAAGTGACACTCAGCTGCAAAACCTCAGGATTTACAGTTCTCCTGGCAGCATCTGACTCGGAACGAGGAAGGGTGATGGGTGTGCAACGGGAAAACGGTGCTGAGGCTCCTCATCTGCTTCCTGAGAGCTGCAAGGCTCCCCTGGAAACACCTCTGGGACCTGCACCACTCCCTGCCTTCCCACCAGCAAACCTGGCTTCTTTCTGCCAGAGCAATCCAAGCTGGAAAAGTGAGCAGTGGCCAGAAGTGCAGGCAGAGAGCTGGGCTTTCCATCCAGTTGTTCTGCCAGGACTGCATCCAAACTGTTTTCCAGCGTGGAGCTCCCTGTGGAGCTGACTCAACTGCTGAGTGGTAAAAAACAATGTGAAGCTCAGCTTACAGATCGCTTCCCCAGCCTGACACGGGCTTTATTCTCTGCCTGCAAAGTCTCAGCTGAACCTTGGAAACTTTCTTTGAATTACCCAAGACCATCAGATGGGTTCATCTGGAGTACACAGGTCAGAAGTACCAGCACTAAAATAAAATCAGGCTTGCAAAGGAGTCATAAAAAACACGGTGTTTGAAGATTAGAGGCTGCTTGACTTCCTGGCCATCCAGCAGAACTCCTCTTTGGTCCTCAACACTGAGCCAGCTTGCAGCATATAGGACAGGATGTGTTCTTTGTACAGCACACCTAGAGCTTTGGGAAGTGAGCCTAGATGCTTGGAGACCACATTTGCTTTTAGCTTAAATGGTCAAAATGACATGAATTTCCTCTTGCTGCATTCCCTGGCACCTGCAGACAGTGAGTGCTGTTGGTGGGTACAGTTGCCGGGTGGGGTGGGTGATAAGTCCTACAAGCAAGCTCTGTATATTCTGTAAAATCAAAGATTTCATGGCTTAATTGATCATAGAAACTCACATTATTAGAGACTTCTGGTGGCAGTTGTAACAAGGAAAAATAATGGTGCTGTCCCAGTCATGTCCCCACAAAAGGGAATTATTACCCTGCTTTTTGAATCAGCAGAAGAAAGCAGTGGAAACGTGGGGGTTTTTTAACTGTTGGTTGTTCCCATTTTTAATATGCATGTGTCTACATAAGAATGATTAGTTCTCAAGAAAAATGTATCTATCTGACTGTGACTGGAGAAAACAAAGTATAAACACTCCCAGATTTTACAGTAAATGTCAAAATGCTGTAGGAATTCATTTTTTCTGACTCGGGCTACCTCAGTCAGTATTTGCCTGATTATAATATCTGCTGACTGGGTAAGTCTCACAAAAGGATGTTAAATTCCATGTACTGGGTCTTAAAAACCAGAACAAAAGCATGCAGCATTATTATCAGATAGGAGGAAGTGAATGGAAATGAAATAAAACCACAGTGTGTGTTTGATGTTACCGCTTTCATCCAGGGAAAAGTCATCCTGTGCATAGCGGAATTTTTCTGGACCACAGGCGATAAACACATCATCATCCCCAAAGAAATCGTGGAGACAGGTCACCTACAGAGAGAGCAAAGTCATTCATTTTATTTTTAATTGGCAACATTCTGGTGTGGCTTAGCTTGCACTGAAGCAGAAGGGGGCTCTGCCTCTCTGCCATTCCCCCCATCCCCTGTAAATGTCCTGCTTTCCTTAGGGCTGGTGCTCATCACACAACTTCCCTGGGCAAGTCAAATGAAACAGAGTCATTAAAAAAAACAACAAAACAAACAGAGGAAAAAAACCCCAAACAACTCCCTTGCAAATTTTTGGAGGTATGGCATTTCCCACCCAGCTGACAGGATGCATCAGTCACCCGAAGGAATGACACAGCTGCTTCTAAAATAAGAACAGAGGTGCCCCCGTGCCAGGCTGGCAGGGCTGTGACACCACTGCCTCTGCTGGGGGCCATCCTGGTACCTGCAGAGCCTAAAACCTCAAAGAATCACTGGGTATAAGCACAAATGTAGGCATGTGACTCCTCCTGAGCAATCCTGATGATAAATTTAAAAGCCCGAAGGTTTATCTGTGCTATTGGTGGAGAGACCCAAAGTATGACAGGAGAACTTTCCCACCCCAGCATCATTTAAATCCACAGATTTACTGCACTCCCTCGCTGAGTGCCTTGCTCCTCTTTTTTGCCATCCTCAATAGGAGGAGGTTTTATCTTGCAGTACCTGGAGCTCCAAACTCTGCCTTGCCTTGCCACATCAAACAGAAGCAAAGCACAAGATGTGGGAGCCTCAGAGCCACTGATTTAGTCAGAGAACTGATACCTGGGAGTTTGGAGTTGTGAAAATGCACTCAGGTTGCTGGGGGCATTCCACCAGGAGAAAAGTTTCAAATCCCGTCAGGCTGGGAGCTCCTCCCCATATTCAGCTGGCAGACATCTGCAGTTCTCTACAGATGAGGGACCTGTTTTAACAATTCCTAACAGCATCCTCATATCCCAGCCATATACTGACCAAATAAAGTGTCAGGAGCAGCAAAAATGCTGATCTGCAAACACCCCAGCGTGGACCAGCCCCAGCAGAGCCAGCCTGGGGCAGCCACGCAGCTGAGCACCCAGCACAGCCCAAGGTGCCTTCCTAAAGCTCGTTTTTCCCAGGAAACCATTCCAAGCAAGCACAAGGTCGGCACTGACATTTACAGTGGAGGTAAGAGGCTGAGAGCTGCTGCTGCTGCCCGGTGTTCCACCACGTCTGGGCACTGGCAGGGACTGGAGAGAGCGCTGGAGATAACCATGGGGGAACTCACTGCAGGCAGAGCTGAATTTCTGTATCTACTGATCTCTTGGAGCTGGACTGTGAAAAGTTAATTTCAAGCTCTAATAAATCAACTCTAAAGAAGGCTTTTGGCTATCTTAATAAGGCTCAGTATTTCACACTGGTTAGTATAATGTATAATTAAAGCACTGCCTCTGAGTGCCAGCACTGGTTACGATGCCAAACCGTAGTGAAAAGCCTGTTTTTCACATTGTCATGACTTTCAAAATGGAGCAGGCTGAAATCTGCCGTGGCTTCGATCAGAGTTAGAATTTTCTCTGCTAACTCCGGTGAATTCCTGTTTTTGATTGCCTAAAATTAGATTGAAAAGAGCTAACAGTCTATAGAGAATTCTCCCAAAGAAAAGATGACATTTCAAACCAGCACTTGGTATTACAGCCCGTCCCCCGAGGGTGTGTGGCACTGATTCATTTGCAAATAACTGGGTTTGGCTCAACACACAAGTTCCCATCTGAATGCTAAGTACTACACTTCTGCCACTGAAAAGACCCGTGGGTTGCTCTGCTCCACTGTGCAGTTAAATCCCTGATCTAAAGTTGGACCAAAAAGCTTCAACAATTTCCCAGCCTTTTGCATGAAATCAGAAAGAACCCACAGATGCTTTTTGTTGTCTCCAGGTCAGAAGTCCAAGAGTGGATTTTGTCCTTGACTGCCCACAACTACCCCAAGCAAAAAAAAAAAAAAATGTCCAGGCAATCAAGGAAACCTTCAGATCCAAGGGGCCAAACACGATGGGGAAGTCCCAGCGTGCCCAAGGACAGGAACCTGACTGCATGCCAAGCAGAGATACTCGCAATCCACTTTTCTGCATTCCTGTCCCTCCAGAGAGCAGGTTATTATGTGTATTTTAGAGTTATGAACAGCTGGCTGAGCGCTGGAGGCTGGTAGAGAATTAGACAATCTACTTGCTGAACTCCGAATATTCAGGAAAAAATAACTTCTGTATTTGCCTTATTTGTTCCCTTTTGGTTTCCTGTTGTAACTTCCACTACTAAGAGCTCACCACAACACAGTAGAAAGGACAGCCAAAACCCAACTCCACTCTCCTTAAAAAGAGCAAATCATTGCAAAATTCAGACAATAACTGGGGTCCTCTATGATGGGGCCGTAGCTCTGTTGCTTATGTTCACCATGTGTGTGGTATTTTCTATTTACCTTTTGTTTATTCAACTCCAGTCCCTGACCATTGCTCTGTGTCCCTGAAACACGTCCCAGATGGATTCCTGTCCACAGGAAGTCACTGCAGTAAACTTTCCTTGGGAAAACACGGGACTTCACTGCTGGATCTGAGAGCACCAGAGCCAGCTTGTCTGAGGGGCGCATGGGAGAAAACCCACCAGGGTAAAGCCCTGGATGTGCTCCTCCCTGAAGGACAGGAAGCTGGGAAGTGGGGCCATGCTGGGATCACTGGTTTGAGACCTCATTCACCAGTATGGAATGTTTAAGGGTTGTTCTTGACAGGCAAGGCCAAACCTCTACCTGCATTAATGTTGTAGAGGCTTTTAGTGACCCCCAAGTAACATTACTGGTCTTCTCTCCATTCTTCAGAAGTCTTTTTTCTCATGTTTTCTCAGTTTAAACAAACAAACAAACAAATAAAAGCAGTACAAGTCTCCCTCAAGCAGTGTGGACTTTTTGAAAGACTATTTTCTGCTTCAGCTTACTCTGATCTACCACTCTAATCATATCCAATAATTCACCTGGAACACCATAAAAACCTGAAAGAAGGTTCATATCAATAAAAAATTTACCCCAGATGATAAGCTGAGAATCATTTTTTTAAATGCTGAGGTTTGCTTTCAGTTATAAATTTATTAAAGCACAAGACAAAACCCCAGTAGTGGCCAGATAGTGCAAAGACCAATGCTGCCACTTGAAAATGGTGATTTTGTTAGTGACAAACTTTTTGTTGTTGCCATGCACCCTCAGCAATGACACCAGGAAGCAGCAAAATAGGAAGATTTTGCCTTTCTGCAGTTTTCAGTCTACAGGCAGTTTTCATCTATAACAAAAATTAAACTTGTGTGTGTAACTACAGTAGACAAGATAAATAGCATTGATTTCCAAAGATGCCTTTGTTTAAGGGAGGATAATATTTAATTTGAAATTCAAGATTGAAAGGACAATATTGACTTGGAAAGGATCATACTGCATGAAATGTTTGCTCTCCAATTCCTGTAGCTGAAGCAATTCCAGTGCAGGAAATCATATCTTCACACTCCAGTCGATGAGGCACAAATTTATTTCTTACAGAGTCATTATTTCTAATGGCTCTGATAGTAGCACTTTTCTTTGTGCCAAGATCTGATCTTTAAAAATCTTTATCATATATATTATGGAAGAAATAGAAGGTTGTAGAGATTAGTTTGCAATTCCTTAGGTTTTCCTTGTTAAATTAAGTCCTCCTCTGCTTATATGAGAAAAAGCTTCCCTGAGAGGACAATATAGCTGGGATTTGTGCAGTGACAGTCCATCAGGGCCTGCTGCAGCAATTTTAATTGCAGAGAGGAAAAGCTAGAGCCTTGTGAGAGCTGCTGAGCCCCTGCTTCATTTTAACACAGCGCTTGTAGAACTGAGCATTTTCCAGGATTTTGACAAAATGGAGCTTGCCTCGCACACATCCCTGGGTGTGAGCTCAGTCTGCTGAAATGCCTGTGATGGTGCAGACAGAAGCTGAGTTCACCTGGAAGAGGAGCAGTGAACACCCAGGATCTACCCTGGCACAGCTCAGCCTAACTGGCTGTTCCCAGCTTCCTCCAGGAGGCAGCAGCAGTACCTAGGAACTGTAATTTACTAATAAATGAAACAATTAAAAAGAATTAGACATAAAAAGCCTGAACCAGCCAGCAGTGCAGAGCCTGGGGTGAAGGGCTGGGATCACCCAGCTCCTTTTGCCCCCTCTCAGCCCCTCCCAGGTGATGGGCTCTCACTGTCACTGCAGGACAAACGTGGGCACAGCAGGGACAGACTGAACTGGACTGTCCTCTTCACCCTTCAGAGAAGTGTCTTTTCAGAACATGTTCTTATTTCTAGCTCTCTCCCTCAGTCATAACGATTTTGTAAACCATTCTCTCTGCAAAATCCCTCCCCTTTAGGAACTGAGGCAGCAGAACAGCGACAGCAGTACATGAGTAGCTTCAAAGTCCCTAAGTTTCTGCAAATATAATGGTTATGCTCAAAGGAAACAGATATCCACTTGCTTTCTTTAAATCATCACAGTTCTTCAGCTTGTAGGCTTCCAGAGGTCAGAACAGGGGGGAAATTGTCTACAGAAAAAGGCAAAAAGAGCCAAAAAGACCACAGAAGACAACTGCATGTCATACACATGTACAGCCTGTAAGAACAGAGCTGAATTAAGACACACTCTTCTTTCCTAGGCTGCTTCGATAAGTGCTGTAAAATTGAACACATCCAATCACCCGTTAGCTAAATACAACTAATGAATTTTAGATGCCTGCTCCTGGCCTTTCTCTCTCAGCACTAAGAGAGACAAGCCAGACAGGCACCAAGAGTTAACTGAGAAAGTCACTAAAACCTCTTTAAACTCTGTTTAACTCCCACCAGCAATCTCATGGGTTTATTTATACTCCATCAGCTGCGCTCCAAGTCGGATTGGCAGTGGCCTGTTTGCTTCAGGTCCGAGGAGCCAAAGTCCTGGATCACAAAGAAAATTGTGCTTTATGATGTGTCATTTGGGCGTTTGCAACCAGCAAAGCACAGCACAGAAACCAAACACATTCAGACTGGTCCATGGGAGGGTTCAGAAGGAATATGGGAATTGATGAACATGGCTAGTAAGCTTCTCACCACACATCCACAAAGAAAAATATTTCAGAAGACTGAAGGGTTAAGGGAACACGATGGAAAATAAAGATGTTGGTATTGGAATGCACAGCACTTGATACGTTTTTCTTTTTAAGAGTCTGAAGACTTCAAGCCCAAAGCAGACACTGAATTGATTTACATTTTATTAGATTCTGGTTTCCTGCATTTAAAAATAAGAGATGTTTGGATTCAATTATTTGTTTAAAGTATGCACACACCCACTCAATAGATTCCACATTTGCATTCACAGAAAGAGAATTACTTATCTGCTTTTCTGAAAAAATACTGCTTAAAATTGATAAGCAATAAAAAGAGGAGCAGGAAAACCACAAATATTAACATTGCAAAGTGGGCCCAGCACACTCCTGCATGGCCCGTGCCACACAAATATTTTAACTGCACTTTGGGGAGCCCTTCTCTGAGCTAGCCAGCAGTGAGGGAAGGGGGCTCTGTCACCTGTTCCTTCCTCTCTGCCCCCCTGGGCCACCAAATGTCCACGTGGAGACCTGGCCAGACCATGGCCATGCTGTCTCCTCACTCCTGGCTTTGCTGTGAGTCACCATGAAGGGCAGGAAAAGGCACCTCTGCCATCTGGGTTTCCCTGTGACCTCTCAATAGAAACATGCAGAGATTTTTTCCATTCCTTCATGCATTACTCAGAGATCTCAACTTTTTCTTGTATTCCCAGAGACCATTCAGGCCCTACCTACAGAGTTTGATCAAAACAATCACATTCTACTCTCCTGTAGAGGTTTTTTCCTTCCTTTCTCACCTACAGAAGAGGAAGTTCTGGGCAGGTCAGGATGATCAAGTGTTTTCTTTGATGCCAGAAGGAATCTTTACACCTTTTTATTGCTGAAAAATGCAGACCCTCTTAATTAAGCTGTATAACTCCAGCAGGTTGATCATGAGTGCTTATGGCTGTTTTAGGAGGCAACTAAACCAGAGCAGGGCCACCAGCTCCTGAACAATACGCATTATTTCCAGAACAAGCATTTGTGATGCTTATTTAAGTGGAATAAGAAATATTCACGCATGTGTGTCCACAGCAGCTTGTGAGACTCCATGCAGGAAGAAACGCTGCTCCCGAGGGGCTGCAGCACACGGTGCCTGCTGATTTAAGCACTGGAAACGGGTGAGTTTGAAACACACTGGAATAAGGAGCAGGAGGGAGGAAGGTCAATAGCCAAGCTACCCAGTAGGAATGTTAAAGCTGAATTTTAATATATCTGATGAATTAGTGGTGCTTCCAAACTGTGTGAAATCCAATTAGCCTCTGGAAGAAAGGTTAGTTTGTTATCCCCATTCCCTATACATATGGAGGAGACCATGAAACAGATATCCAGGCTGTTGATTCTTTTTAACCAGAAGAAAGGCTTGCTCTTGCATTCATGAGGGTGTTACGCCGAGGATAAATGTGCTGTGAAGTTTGGGGGAACAAAGAGCACAGCCATCCAAACCAATATATAAAACATTACCATTTCTCTGGTCGGAAAACCATTAAATGAGGAACTCTGGGTGACAGATTGACTTTGAAAGGAACGACTGCCAGCACAAATAGCCCCAGAACAGGTAGCACTTAGGAATTCAGAAAACTGAATCCTAATCACTATCCCCTTATCTTGAGTAGTTCTGGATGACAGAAGAGCACCAGAGACTTTGGAAGTAGCACAACTGCATGGCCAAGGTCAAGCAGCACTAATTGAAACGGGAGTCTTGAAAGTAAGGACACAGGGAGCCTATCAAGGTGAGGCTGGAATATCCATTAATGAGATTTCCAACTCCAAGAAACTCCTAAAATCTGTAGCTGTTGCTGATCCTGTTGTGCACATTTTCAGAAAAGGGAAAGGCTGTTGTTCAGCTTCACGCAGGTCTCTCTGGAATGAGGCACTGACAGTGGTGAGGAGATTTTGGGAAATAGATCCTCACCCTGCTTAAAACACAAACACGGCACACTGTGCCAGGGTGGAGTGGTTTGGGACAAAAGGGATGTCTTCATGCACTTCCATTCTCCAGGGATAAATCCACTGTCTTTCAACACACCCCTTCTTCCTAACTACTGCCCAGCACGCAGCCATGGAAGGAGAGGGCAGCACCCCAGCACAAATAAAGTTCTGGAAAAAATGGAGATTACACAAAATACCTGTATTTGTTCCTACAGCCTCTGTGATGTGGTGTAAAGAGACATGAGAGAAAATTCTGTCTTCAGTAGTCACCCAGAGTGGCAAAGGAAATGAGATTAAATGTGATTTAGTTTCCATGTAACATGTGGATGTGTTTTATCACTGAGGCAGCCTCTCTGAGAAGTGGAGTTATTTGAGGTTGTCCTGCATCCTGCTGACATCAGTGACTTCCTTCCAAAATAAGTGCTAGGGAAAAATGAGTGTCAGACTTGCTGCTTTCATCAGTGCATCAGGAGAGCTCGGGGACCCTTCAGTTCAAGTCAGGCACCAGCACTCCTTTGAAGGAGCACAGTTTGCCCTGGCTGTGTCTCCCTGGCACAGCAGCACACTGACACACTTCCTAAGGGACACCCTCGTCCTCCTTGGCACTTGTGGTAGACAGAATATGTTGATTAGGTTTGAGTAAGTCACAAAAACCCCACAAATCTCACTTTAAAAGACACAGCAGCCTGGCCTTGTTTGGCCTACGTAACCTTCTTTTCAAGAGTGGGCAAAAAAAACCAACCAAGAACAACAAAACACAATAAATCAATAAAATAACAGGAAAAATGCTCTCCTTCCATCTTACTTGGCACTTTGGCAAATGTGTTTGGGCTGCCCAGCCCGGGGAAGACACAGGGACATGGGCTGTGGGCTCCAGTCCTTCGGGATGTCAGGGGGCTGGGGCACAGGTACGGGTTTTGCCCCTCTGTTTTGTACATCTGCAAAATCCTACACACTTTCCCATCGAGGGAGATGTTGAGGAGTTGGTATTTTTACTTCCTGCTACCAGCTTTAATGGAAAAAAGACAGCAGTGTGAAGTATTCAGCCTCCAAGCAATTCTTCCTAATACATCTCCAAACGTGGTGAGGGACAAACTGTCCCATCCTCCAGCAGGGTAAATCCATTTGCAGCCTATGGGTCTGAGCCAGCCTAATTCTTGAATTACATGGGAAGATGCAACTGGTCTGCATCTAATTAACACTGGCTTTGCATTTCATCTCCCTCAAAGCATCAGTGCTGTTGCTCAATTCCTTAAATATTCTGTACAGGCTCCTAGAGGCGTTTTGACTCGTTAAAGTTCAGTGTTTGCCAGGATCTTTATCACATTGTTAATTCTGGAGATTAATGGGAATTAAAAATGGTGGTCTTTAAAAATTAAATTGTAACAGATGCTACATGAAATCTAAAGGAAAGTAACAATTGTTATCAAGCTGTTCTTCCAGGGAGCTAAAATTTCTTCCTTAATTATAATTCTGAACCTGTTCTTTGTGTTTTGGGAGATATCCTGAATTTACAGCAAATGCATATCCTCTCCCTATCGGAAGAGTTTTGTTTTCACCCTAATTTCTGTTAATCTTTGAATAAAGCTGTTAATTTTTTTTTTTTTTTTAATTAACAGGTCTTTTCAACTCAGCTGACAGCGAACAGAGTAGTGGAAAACTGAGCATTATGTCCTGAGCTAAACCATATTAGGGTAGAAATTAACAGTGTTAAGCAGGCTGGGAGATAAAAATACTTTGTATAGCACATGTAGCGAGGCTGCTGAAATCGATGTCTCAAAGCCTCTCACATGAAAATACCTTTTTTTGCAACATATTTCATCCCTTCCACGTCTGCAGGACCAGTGACAGGTTCTAGCTTAGTGTGCAGCAACGTTAATGGAATAATTGATGCAGGAGTAGTGAAATAGATGATGTGTAAAATGGCAGGCTGCATAATTGTCTGGAGTGAGTTCAAGTATTTCTGCAGTGAAAAATTGTCCTGTTTTACACTCCCATCACGTCTCCTTGCTGCTGCGCGGCAAGCAAATTTCATTTGGAGATGATCCCAAGATGCAGTTGATTTACTGACAGGATTCCAGAAGGCAGGAGGTTAAAATCTTCTTACCCCAACTAAACAGCACCTGGGAGAGGCATTACAGAGTTCACACTGGTTTGGGGAGTAACCACTCAAATTACAGCGCGGTAATAAACACAGAGCACATCAGGGTGGATCTGTGCCACTGAGCAGTGGCAGAAGAGCACCTGATTAGAGAAACAAAAATATTACTTTTTAATATTTGACCTTCCTTTTTGCAATATGAAATATTAGGTGATGGAAGAAGGGGGAATGGAAAGAACATGAGTTTTTAAAATTATGATGCAATTAATTTCTGCTCCTGTGAAACATGCAAGAGCCATTACATTTGCATGGCGTTTCTCATCAACTCAGTTGTAGACTACTGAAGCAATTAGAAACTAATTGCTATGAGATTCCCCCAAGAGATATATGATGGAAACAGGAGGTGGCCGGAGACTTACAAACAGAAGTGTGTCTGCTTCTTTGGCAGTCTCTAAGAAACAGCACATTCCACTTCTGGACTGGTGCAGAGGTGACTGCACGAGCTCGCAGATGAGCCTGCTGCAGATGGCTGCACACCCCGACATTCCCTTTGTGCTCTCTCCGGGATAATTGGGTATTGCTTTGCTGGTTTGAACCACAGAAATGATGCATCTGGATTTTTAACTCCTCCGTCCGCTGCTGCATGAATTCATCAGCTCTTCCCCTATCCTTCGCTCTCCAGCTCTTCCCCAGCCCTCAGCCCTGGAGAGTGAGTGTCATTTCCATGATAAATGGAAGGGTGAGGGACACCAGCCTGGCAACTGCCCCGCAGGGCTTCCCTCTCCTGCCACAGCCGGGAGGAACCGGGCTGAGCTGGCCGTTCCCACTGGCACTCTGTGTGAGGCAATAATGAACACACGGAGCATCTCGCAGCGGTCTTACCTTCCCAGGGGTATATATTGCAGATTCTTCCCTCCCCTGACCCTTCCTGCTGATCCTCGCCTTTGCAGAAGAGTTTCTTGTTCCTCGCAGGTTTTGAGTCAGCTTCTGATCTCAATTATGCACCCACCAGCCCTGGGGCAAAGCATTCTGAGCCCTCTTTGTGGCTATGGAGATTGGTGACTTTTCAACTACAGTTAAACAAAAGGATGCTAAAAAACCCCTTTGTTAGGTTCAGCAGAGCTGACACATTAATATCCATTAAAAGATGCAGGTGTTTTGGTTGGTTGGCTTGTCATTGTGGGTTTGTTTGTTTGTTTGTTTGTTTGTTTCAGGGTTTTTTTATTTTTGTTGTGGATGCCAAGAAAGAAACAAGGTTTGTTTTCTGTTCGTGATGGGAATGCTGCTCATACATAAACTGATATGTAGACATTGCAGAGAGACTGAGGACCCAGTTATGAACAGGAATGTAAATAGAAGGGCCAAAGCCACATTGCCACATGAGCCTCTTGGTGCAAATCTGCTGAAGAATTCCACAGAGCATCAATCGGGCTTTACGCCCTGATTATACTGACAACACTTCTAAAACTTTGTATTTTTAGTTTTTCCCCCTCAAATGTTTTACAGCCTCCCCGTGCTGCCTTCCCCTTTCATCTCAGACCCAGATGATTTCTGACAGGTAATCCAGCAGGATCAGCCTCTCCCGTGGCAATCTCCCTCCCCACAGTGGTGTGCTTTCACTTTGCTCCAGCACTCATCAACATCCAGCACAGACAGCCAGGGCTGAGCTTTTTTAAGAAACACTGAATGTCTGCAATTCCAGTCGGGTTCAAGAACTGCAGAAACACAGCATTTCTGAAGCATGGGACAGCAGGAATAACTGGAGAGAGGTAACTGTAACAAAACCAGTGTTAAGCTTTCCTTGGTGTCTCTGAAGAAATCACATTCAGAATGTGTATTTCCACCTGGAATACGGTGCTGGAGTTCACTAGAATGTCACTGTGCTAAAACAACTGCACTTTTTCTCTTATTTCCCCCTGTGTGCCCAGGCAGTGAAACATCTGTAACCAAATAAGGCAACACACGAGCACCCTTGAAAAAGAATTAAGGCAATCGTGTCCTGACAATTAACATGCTGGTGCAGTCAATTCCTGGAACATCAACTCAGCCATGATACTTCACACTACAACGGCTTAACAAGCATTTTGCTTTTGCTGTCTTGAACTCAAACATGCCGAAGTAATTTTAAAAACCTGACACTCTTCTCCCTTTGTAGTCCAGGCTAAATATTTTGTTTCTTTCCTCCAGAGAATATATAATCTACACTATTGTCTTGTTTTAGTTCCAAGGCAGCCTTCTTAGACAAAAGAAAAATATTGGCTGCCTAGAAAATCAGCCTTAGATAATGAATGGTACATTTTCTTTGCAACTCCTTTTCACTTCTTTGTTATACCAAGACAAGTATTAAATTCACTTATCCAAGCTGACTCATAAAAACTTTCAGTTTTTACTGAGAACTCTGCTGTCCCTTCCCCCTGGTTATCTGATCTGGCCCCGTAGATCCACCCATTGTCCCCGGGTGTGTTTGATTAGGTCACAGTTTTATTCAGCTGGCTTCTGACCATGGAAATCCCAGCTCGGGCACCCACAACGGGTCTGGGGTGAGACTTCTGCCAAGAGCAGGGCTGTGCTGCTCAGGAGCCACTGGGAAGCTCTCCAGGTCGCTGTGTGCAAACCCAACTCTTCTGGTTACTGCTCTCTCCGTGAGATGCTGTTTTGCATCCAGACCTCCTTCACTGGAAGCAAACCCAGACTGTATCAGCATCCACTTCCTTAAGGACTACCAGGTGGCCAGAGAACTAAGCATTATATCAATAATACACTGACTCATAACAAAGAGTGTATTTTTATGTTATTTGGCTACAACGTGTAAAATTTAGGCCAGTGAGTGGCAGAAAAAGTTTCCAGTCTTTTCCAGAACAGATTTTTTCTTCTCTTCAGGATGCAGATGGAAATCTAGGAAGTCTTATCTTATGACCTGAGCCTCTGACTTTGTAATCCCATTTAAGGTGCCCGTTTAATCCCATTTCAACTCACCTATATTGAATTAGAAATAAAGCATCACTACTGTAAGCTCTGCCACTGTGTTGCAGTGGTCCACTCCAATTCTGCACTAAAGGGTCATCTCTGAAGAGCCCCAGGGTTCTTACTCAATCCTCTGCAGCTCCTCTAATGCTGATGATGGATGTCCCAGAATTTGGGGGAATTTTGGTCTTACCCCGGTGAGCACCACCCCCGGTGAGAATCAGGAGCACCGCTGAGCCCTCCACACGAGATCAATGCTTGAGAGCAGCTCCTGGAGCTGTGTGGGGCAGAATTTAAACAATGGGACACAGGTACTTTGAAACAAATAATGAGACATGGAGAGCAGCTGTATCCCGTGTTGTGGTGCCTTGGTACATGAGAAAAATAATGCCATTCCAGAAAAAATTTCCTTGTGTTACATTTCATTTTGAATGTGCTGATGAGAACTTGGTGGTTTGGTTGCCTTTTCTTTGTTTTTTCCTTTCAGCAGGTAGCATCATAGCAACACACAAGAAAAGGCAGCCAATTTGAATTGTGTACATATTCATTCTGCTGTAATTTCCCACTCACGGTTCTAGCCCCTAATAAGATGACTGCTGCTCTCTTGTTTGTGTACACGGCCCAGCCCGCTGTTTGGGGGTTAATGAATGATAGCAAGGGAAAGCATGAAAATAAAATTAGCAATGCCCAGAGCAACCCACTTTATCAAACTCACCAGTTTATAGGATTAGCAGTGGATTCTGTGCAAATCTCTGCTATGGGTATTATGGGCAAGATTTATGCCAATTAGCAGTAACAGTGCAGATTATTTGGGAAGAGCATTGACAAGAGTTAAAAGCTCCCTCTACTTTCAAACTATGTTGTTGGGACACCGATTTCAAGCGTTCAAGTCCACTTACAAGGCTATTTTTACTCATCTCCCAAGTGCTGTTTGATTTCTCACATGTTCATGGCATTGTTTCCTGAGGCACTGAAGAAGGCTGAATTGTTCCTGTCCTAAGATAAATCTTGCACTCTCAGACTTGCCCAGATTCAGGTCAGGCTGCCCTCAGCAGAACCCCACACGTGGTTCACTCTGCACTCCTCTGTAGCAGATGGGATTCTCACCCCACAGAGCCCAGTGGGGAAATTCCCTGCTGAACTCAAGAGGGATCAGGCCCAAATCCCCATGGCAATGCAGGACCTGAGGGAAAGAATTCCAGGAATGCATTGGTAGGTGCCACTTCAGCAGCAGCAGCAGAGTTCAGTCTCCAGCAGAGGACCACTGCTGATGGAACACAGCTCCCAAAACCTGCAGTTCTCCTGTGGGCACCAGGACAGCAAATCCACGTACAGATTTCACTGATAATCAGATTAGAAAAGGGAAACTTCCTGGAAGGTGGGCTTTTCCCATATGCTCAAACCTACAAGACAGGGACAAGGCTGAAACCAGTGCCACTGTAGATAAAGCATCCCTTGGAAAGACAAGGTTTTGGGGGGAGGGCCACTTGTTCTGCTTCTCTACAACCAAGTTTTAACAAATTAATGAACTTCCAAGACAGCATCGCCTCCTCTCTGCACAGTGGACTATTTGGGGCCCCGGGGGATGTGTGAGCTGGTCCCACTCTGCAGGGACAAAGGTGGTGAGTTTGGGCTCATTCCACACACACGTGCCACAGATACATGAATGGGTTTTTGCTCTAAAACAGTTGATGATCTCCCAGCCAGTTTATCCTGAAGAAAAGCTGGTTAATAGAACTAGGTACTTACAACTGTGACAATTACATTGAAGCAATTTGTGTGCAGACATAATTACGTTTCTAATGAAGATTAACTTAAATTAAATGCTTTTAATTACAATTTGCACTGCCTTTGGCTATTGTGCAGACCATA
The DNA here is from genome assembly GCA_013398955.1 of Callaeas wilsoni. NCBI lineage: Eukaryota > Metazoa > Chordata > Aves > Passeriformes > Callaeidae > Callaeas > Callaeas wilsoni. The sequence continues at coordinate 21,620 of VWPU01021254.1, forward strand.
TTCTGACATTTATGCCTCACCAGACATGAGATTTATACTTTGCTGTGTCAAAGCTGACCATAATTATTGGCTGGATATTTGATGTCAGATGCTGCTGACATTGCGAAAGGGCTCAGGGCTGGGAACCACGGTGTGGAAGGATCAGAGATTGAACCTTTCAAGAGCTATTTGCTCAAACTCCTCTGATAACACCCCGTCTGCCTTTGTGATTGCAAGTTCTTCTACCTGTCTGCTCCAGCATTCTCCAAAAGAAGAGGGAATGTTGCTTTTTATTTCAGTAAGAGCATGTGGAAGCCTCCATATCGGTATAATGTGCTGGAGTCCCTTCTTCCTGACAACTATGGGAGCCCAGCTTACATATTAGATCCAAATTTGAAAAAATTAATTCCAAAGGGTCCTTAGAGGCAGCATCTTCATTATTCAGAAAATCTTGGCATGTAAACTCCACCTACCAGCATTCAAAAGGAATGAGTGATCAAAGCCAGATTACAAATTCATTAGTGATTAATCTGTTCAGGAAAACCTTCCCTGGTGCTTTGCAGGAACATGATAGTAATATGATTAATAGTAATAGTTACAATAGGATTATGGCCAAAACTATAAACAGCTACTAAGAAACACAACCACAGGAGCCTTGGAGTTTCCCTTCCTAAAGAGATCTTGTTTGGTGGAGATTTATTCAGAGCTCTGTGTCCTTCCACTGTGGCTGGAGACCTCTACAAGCCTTAACATGACACTGCAGAGTTGGTAACAGGAGACCTCAGCACTGGAGTTGCATTTCACTACCAGAATTGCAGAGCCTTGCCTCCATTAGGCCCTGTCCAACTCTAATGCCTTCAGTAAAATTGAAGATGACATAAGGCAGGGCAGAACTCAGCCCAGGGCTTCCCCTTTTGGGGTTTGCCTCGCTCTTTCCCTCAATGTGTTGCAATGGGAATGAGTTACAGAAAATATTTAAATTCTCCTCCCTTCTTTCTGTAAAGAGTGTCACAGAAACAACTCTCACTGTGGGCACACATGTGACACACCACCTCCAGCACAGCCTTGGAGCCTGCATCAGCACATCGTCCTTCCCCAGGGGCTGTGACAGCCCCTGCCTGCCCTCCTTCTGAAAGGGAAATCAGGAGGCGCTGAATTCCCCTTTAAAGCACAGTCTCATCGTTGAGAAGTGTTTTGTGCAGTAAGAAACGAAAAAAATCTCCAACAAAAGTTACAGCCTGTCTGATTTGCCTCACAGGAAAGAATCACAGAATGCTTTAGGCTGGGAAAGAACCTTAAGATCATTGAGTCCAGCCACTAACCCAGCACTGCCAAGGCCACCACTCAGCTGAGAATAATGCTCAGCTCATCCCACTTAGTATTCATTCCAATACATATTTCATCATGTTGATGCATATTTTATTGCACTTTTTGTACCAATTCCTCCAGCATTTTGCTTTTGCAATGGTGCCTAATAACCCATGATTGCATATAGCCTTGTGTGTGTGTTTGTGGCTGGTGTGATTCCCTCCTGTCCTGAGGAGGGAATGATCCTTCCAGGCTCCTATTTTCCCTATGTGTTGCTTCCCTGGGTTTCTCAGCCCATTACAAGAATGATCCCATACTGTGGCTTCCCTGCTCCACTCGGGCCACTCCTACAAACTTGCACCATTCAGCTTTCTAGAGACAACATCCATGGCCACTCCACCCAGATAAACCAGATCCTGGAATTTTTACTTTCACCTACAGTCCTCCCGACTGGAATAAGTCTTGTTCACAGAAATGTAGATTATTACTTGGTAAAATACTAAGAAAAGCGCATATTTGCACAAAAGATAAACCAAAGCTCACAATTTTTTTTTTTTCTGAGCTGCTATTTCTGAGCTAAGAGGCTGGCTCATGGGTGGCCACTGCAGTGCACCACCCTCTGCACAATCAGGCAATGGGAACCATGGACTTTTGTGCAGTACATTATTTCCAACACGTTATTTGACCTGCCAAAGACGTCTCCCAGCTTTTGGGAGCTCAGCAAGAAGGATGTAGAGCAGAGTCTGATGATTCAGTTCATTCCACAGGCCAAGCCAATCCTATAACGAGCCGCCTGAAAATGCATAAAAGGTCGTGTCTGCAGAGCTGTACATGTGTGTTTATGTTTATATACTTTAGGTATATTTATATCCTTACGCACAAGTACACAAAGATCATTTCACATCTTGAAAGAACACACAATATAATATTTTGCAATATCCCAGAGGAAATGAGGACATGGTTTCACCATCACATCCTCAAGGACAAAATGTCAAAGCAGTTATTGAAGGTCCTACATCAAATTAGTTCCCGTAAGGAAACAGATTCCTGTCTACAGAAATCACTAGTGCCTTTAATGACCCATGGTAGAACTTTGAGTGTTTGAATAAAGCTCCATGAATGCATCAAAATAACTTAAATCAATACACTTGCACAGTTATGTCTTTTTAATCAAATGCCACATGTGTTTCTGTACTCAAATTTAACACATGAATTTTAGGCTGTTTCCCTAAGAGAAATTGAATAAACAAATTTCATATGTATTTATTTTGAGCAGTACAAAATACATCCCCTTCCCAACACACTTCAGGGCAGATTTACAGAAACTAATTAAAAAAACATACACTTACACACACACGCGTATGTGTCTGTATACATACATATATATATTGTTGTTTATATATATATAAAAGTTACCATCTTTGTGGGCACTCAACCATGCCCAGGGAAACCCAAGAGTGAGCAGCACCACTGACATTTTTTCAGTGCGTTTCAGGCCACTGGGAAGGCAGTGCCCAAATGGGAGGCCCTTCAAGGTGAAGTTACCCCTGAGGTACTGGATTTGGGAAGCCCTCAGGGCACCTGCCTGATCCTTGATGGTGCCTCAGCACTCAAGGTAAGAGGAGCCCTGTTAGGAACTCACGTCCCAAACTTTGTAGCTTTGAAAATCCAAGTCAATACCCTGATTTTGTAACAGAGGAGCAAGGAAAGAAAAAGAGGAGGAAAAAAGTGGTTTAACAAATGACAGCCTTGCAGGCTTTTTTCCCCCTCTCTTGATGTTCTCTGGGCAGAAGAGCAGAGAACAAAGCCCAGGCTGCCAGGTTCCAAAGGGCTGGATTAGCATATGGAGACCCAGCTCCCCAGAAGCAGATGGCCACAGGAGTCCCCTGGGACAGGCTATCAGACACAAAGCCTGTTCCCTGAGACAAGCACACGAAGAACAGGCCGAGATCCCTTCCATGACTGCAGCCAGAATCTTGTCTGGGTGGGCTTCAGCCATTTTGCTCTTCGGACAGTAAAGCACAGACATTAAACTGGCTGGATTTAGTTAAATTCAACCATTTGGCTCTCTCACTGAAGGTGACATAACCCAGCTTGTTCCCACCATCCCCAATCTACCCAGCACTAAGGAGCAGTGGCACAAACCAAGCCCCAGAGAGGTACCCTGACAATGCAAAGACACTGCACCAGTGTCCCCTGACCACCCCTGCGGGCACAGGCAGCGCCCCAGTGAGCACCAGCCTGGTGGAGGGCAGGCATCCACCTTTCCTGCACGCAGGAGACCGGATCAGGAGGGGCAGGGCATTCCCTGTGCATCCAGGTGCTCCAGGAACAGGTAAGGCCTGTTTTATCTAACCAGCAAAACAGCTTGAAAAGCACCTTCTAATAAACAGCAAGCTTCAGTGCTTGCAGAGGATGCTGGAAAAGCACAGCTGACTCCGTTTTAGCTAATTCCCTTCTCCTGCTCTTCCAATTCATTCTGTTCCCTGCCACAGATTAATGATAAAGAGGCTCTTCTACCCAGCCACACGTGGGGCAAGTAATGATCCCAAGCTTTGGGTCACCAGCCTGTTTGTTGCCCTCTCCTTTCATCCTATACTCTCCATGCACACCTCCCCCACAAGGAATTTTCATTTGTTCATCTTGGAGCTGTGAAAAAAAATCAAGTTATTTCAGCTGCTCACACCTACAGACCCATTTCCACCTGGAGGTCCTCCAGGGATAAGTGGAGATTAATTGTGCTCTCCCCAAAGTCCTTACTTTGATAAATGAAGTTTGCCTACGTGCTTTGTCCAGGAAGAGCAATTTCGAACAGGTATGGAGTGCACACAGTGTAGCAGTTCAGCACAATGCAGTTGGGAGCCCAGTTAATTGACAAGGAAAAATAGAAATAAACATTCCAAGGACTGTAGGGAACCAGGCTACATTAGTGGGGGAAGTGAGAGAGGTGTTGGGAAGGATCACTCAGCTGGGCAGGGGATGAGGGGAATGCTGAAACCTCTCTCAGCTGCAGTACCTGCTGGGTGATCTGCACCAGCCAAGAGGGCAGAGGGTGTGAAGGAACAGGAGATCAGTGAGGGAAGGGGTCTTGGCTGCTTTTAGGACCAGTGTGACATCTCCTACCCACAAAAGGAGATGTAGCACGTGTTTCATTTGTAACACACCTGAGCTGCACTGTCCTTCAGCACAGGGCTCAGCATTACCTCCCACATCCAACACCAAGTCTCTTTATTCTCCAAATGTACTTGATTTCCCTGGATTTTGGTCTCACTCATCCTTGAATAATTTAATCAAGCATGAGGTGCCTGCAATATTCTTATGCTTGACTAATTGCTTGGTTTGGAAGGTGCTCTTTTCCCCCCAAATTAAAAGATGTGCTCAGCCAAAGCAATCCTGTTTTGTTGAGCCATAAATCCATTTATGCAAGTTACCGAAGCTACCCCTTGGCTTTTGAGGGCTGGAAAACTGAAAGAGTGTCCTATATTGAACTGAATCACAAGTACTTCCCCATTTCATCAATATTCCCTGAACTTCCCACTCTGAATCCCTGCAGGAGAAAGTGTCTTTCCCTATCAGTGTCCTTACATTAAAATTTTTAATCTTTCATGCCGCCTGCTGGGACCGTCTGAAAAAGGAACCCAGAATAAGCACAGTAATCACAACATTTCTAAACTTTGAACCTAAATTCATCCATTTGGCACCTGTGATTACTGAATTTGAGCCCAATTTGACACCGCCCTTATTTTGACGCAGATTTGCCACAACATTTCTTTTGCCATGTGCCAGTTCAATTACAAATACTCTGTCTCCACACTGCTGCCTTCCAGATGCACTGAACTTCCCTCCTGCAGACTACAAGAAAATGACTTGGCTCCCTTTCCACTGCTTTCTTTTTATTCCATTACATCAGGCAAATAAACAAGACTAGTTTGCATTAACTCAGTACATCGCTTAAAATTTCCTGCACTATTTTTTTTTTTCTGAAGAGATACAAAAAAAAATAAAGCATCCAAGCCCCATGCATTGGTAACCTGCATACTAAAATATCCATATTCTTTCTTATTCTAGGGAGAAAGAGAGGGATAGAAAGCAAGAGGAATTATTATAAGATGAGGTAAATGTTGGTTCTTTCATATAGCTGAATTTTATTACTGGTGTTCAAGGGCCAAATCCTGTTTGAGCTCCATTTTCAATCCACCAATTTTATATAAAAGCTGGAGTAAGAGGGAGGAGAATCCGGCCAAATTCACTATAGTAGGTTAAAAAGGCACTGGATGCCTGCCTCCTACAGGTTTTGGGGGGTTTTTTGTAACTTCCAAGATGTGGTATCTTGGTTAATTCATCCAGTGACAAATCTTAGAGCAGCACTGATCCACAGAGAGATGCCAAGCAAAGGCTCTGCTCGCTGTCCTTACCCCAGTGACAAACCCCTGACAGAACAAGTGCTTACCTTTACCCAAGGCCCTTCAGACTTGGGATCTGCTCTAGCAAGCAAGTGCAGGTGACCTATTTGACAAGGCTGAAATAATAATCAGACTGGATACCTCTTATAGCCAAGGAAATGAACTTTTGGACTTTATGATGCCCCTCTTGAGCTCCACCAGAAGATGAACTTTTCCAGTCTAGTGCACCAGCCATGCTGGATTTAGACCACCCGAGCATTTGGCCTTCTACAACAGTTTTATTTCTTTTTGCAAGAAGAAGGCACCACATCCCCCAGGCACCCTTTCATTCACCTGTGCAGATATATGTTTTAATTCTCTGCCCATTGGGGTGTGCAAAAATGTCTCCTTCCTCACCTGCCTCCCTCGGCAGGCACGTGTGGAAGCTGCTGTTGCTGACCTGTCAGCCAACCACACTAATGTGAATTACTGCAGCACCCTGGCATTGACCTGGGTGAGCCAGGGCTGTCCCCAGAGCAGTGCTACCACAGCAAGGCACAAGAGCCCTGTATTTGCTCCCCTTCTGATCTGCTGTGCCTTCGGGGACCTCACACCACCAGCGCTCTCCTCGGACCCTATCGCCAGCAGCCACAGGCTTTGTTCAGTCATTTACACCAACATGAAGTGAGAGCAGACTCCAAAGGAAGACAGAAAATCAGGGGCTCTCTGGCCAGCTGGGCAATAAACAAGCACCTCCACTAATAGGATTAAACTCTTGCTAGATTACAAGTGTGTCAAGTTTACAAACAATCAGATTGGGGCCATGCCCTCAATTTGCAGCGCTTGACGCTACAGGTGGCAGCTCTGGGGCAGGCACACGGAGCCTTTTGCTACACATATTTATATTTGGACGTTCAATATAATGCCCTCATCCTCTCCAGTCAGACGTTTTCCTATTTTCCTTTCAGCACGTTTAGTGGATCCCTACCCCAGTCCCTCTGACCAGGCTGATTTCCCTGTCACTTGCTGCCACAGTGAGGACTCGTGCCTGCTAATGGCCCCTTAACGGGGGAGAAGCCAAGTGCAAGCTGGAGCAGATGTCTGCTCAGTGAGTGAAAGAAAAACCTGAAAATTACCTCCACAAGAGTGGAGAAAACCTGGAACCAGGAGATTGTTTTGTGTTCTGCAAGTAAACAGACAAATGATTGGATTGATAAAGTCCAGTTCTGCTTACAGTTTCTCAGGTGAGATTTGGACGCGCTGTTCCTCACTGTTCAGTACAG
>VWPU01021256.1:0-16906 GCA_013398955.1 Callaeas wilsoni
TCAGGGATTGGCTCTGCCAGACAGGGTGAGAAACTTCCAGGAGCTTCTCACAGGAGCCATCTCTGTGACCAGAAACCAGGCCATGCCAAACCAATACAAGTAGCCAGCAATGTTCCCAGCAAGTTGTAGGCAGCACAACTGGAGAGGCGATTGTAGTATCTGAGCTGTAGTTTAGATGTGTAGAAAACAGTTTGTATCAGTAAAAACAGTGAAACTTTAGGATGGATTTCTCAAAGATCTTGTAAACACCCTGTCTTTGAAAGCATTTAAGATCAGACTGAAGAGGTATCAATCAGAAATGACATACTGGTGGCTAATCCTGCTTTGGACTGAGGGACAGGTTGGGTGATCCCTCAGAGCTTATTTTATCAACATTTTCTATGACTAATCACTTCCTTAATGTCAACTTTCCTATATAGGTAAAGAAAATGGGTATATAACATCTCATTAGATTTGTAGCTAGACAAAAAATATGATTCTTTCTTCACAAGAGATTTAGCAAGACTCTTGAATGTAAAAGCTTTTATTTCATCCTGAATGAAAGCAAGCTTTGTTCTTCGTTTCATCTGAAAAAAAATGTATGCATTCCAAAATAAGGTTCATTGTGAGGCAAAATGACTTTTTCTCAAGTCGATGTAGTTCATTTTAGTTTTTGTTTGTATATTTGTTTTTATTTATTGTAAGTTATTTTATCTCTGAAGAACAGAAATCTACTCCTAAGTCTCTGCTATGCCTCTTAATGAACAGCAAAAGAAGTTCACTTTTACAAAATTTTCAGATATTTTCTTTAAATAGTGAAAAAAAAACTATGCAAGTACAATCTTATAGGAAGGATTACCAGAACTGATGGAAGTGTTTATCTACTTCACGCAATTTAATAATCAAAGGAAGAGGGACAAAGATCAAGGTGGGCTTTCTGACCAACTCTCATGTATAATTTTTCAGCCAGGCTATGTGTCTGTAGTTGCTAGAACTGCAAAGTCAAGTCCTTTAGTTAGTTAGTTAGTTTGTTTGTTTTCAGAAATATTATATTATATATATATTCCGTTTTGTGCAGATACCATCATTCATTCTTTAACATTTTTTGCTCATGTGAAGTACGTGCAAGAGATTTTTTTTATTTTTTGAGTGCATTAAAAATACTGTGAAAGTAAATTTTAAATGAACTATTCTAACATGAAACTCAAGGAGGTGGAACCTCAAGATCCCATTTACTTGTAGCATGTTTCCAAGCCTGCTGCATGTGTTAGAAATGTGCAAACATTAGTCAGAGAGAATCAAGACTTTAAATCAAAACTGGGTGTTTTTCTAAAAGATCTATTGTCCCTCAAGCAGAAGATATGAACTTGATGCATGAAGTATCAGTTCAGATTTTATGGGCTGCTACACAGGTGTTTGGAATAGATAATCATAATGGTTCTTTCCATCCATATACTGTATGAATCTGAATTCACTTTAAGCATATTGAGAGACAAAGAATAACTCAATGAGAACAAATAATCTAAAAGGCAATAACTACTACAATGAAAAAGATCCCACAAAAACAATACCAAGAAATGGCTCTTATCTTTTACACTCTTTAAGGAGATAAAAAAATAGAAGGTGTCACTTTCCATTTTCCCCATTTTCAACTTAACTCATGACCAAACACAACAATAAAAATATAAAAGTAAAGCTCTATGACTTTTAAAAGTGACTTTCTGTTTTATTGTCCATATGTTATTATTGACATGTTGGCTGACTCAGTAGGATTTCTGAGATAAGATAAATACAAGATGGAAATAAAAAATTATGTTTTCTGGATAAAGGATATGGACTCAATAATAAGAGAACAAGTAGCAAATCTGGTGGTACATTAATCGAGAAATAATTTAGCAGTTTTTCCATGCTGCATTTGTTCTACTGTGCTAATGGTCATGGTAAAAATTCGCTGTAGTTATTAAAGTAGTAGATATAAGTACAGACCACACAGGGAGCAGAAACACAGAGTAAGAAGCGGCCATTAAAGTCACAATGAGAAATATGACCTTATCTTTTAACAACAGAGGTGTTAACACAGCAGACTGCCTTCTCACCACATTGCTGTTTAAAGACTTCATTTAAAATACTCCTCGGCTGGCATGCTTGGAAACACCATCCTTTAGAAACATGAGAGTGTAGCATATAGAACTAGAAAAGCATTTAATGGCTATCCCTATATTACTGGATTTGAGAGTGCTTTTAAGTTAATGGTTGCAGTTTTTAGCTCCTTCTCTCCCTATCAGAAATGCCCCTTCCTTCCTATCTTTCATATAAAGAAAACTTGCAAGCCAAACAAGAGCATTACTTGCTTTGAAAAACCTCAGGGTACTTATTAAAGCACCTCCCAGCAGCCCATGGAATATTTAGTTTTAATCCCTGCAATTGTAAGCAAACATATCACACAATTTCATCCCAAATTTAGGAAACTACAACTTAAAAATATGTTTTTACTCAGCTATATTCTCATGACTCGCACTCAAAATAGTGAAACATTTGGATATTAAGAACCTTCTTGTAATTTATGAACAGAAGTTATTAATTGACAATATATATTCTATTATTCTGTTGAAATTTATTGCTTCGCTAAAATAAGTCTACTTTCATTTTTCTGAGCTGAAGTTTTTTCCAACAGAAAAGGTTGGAAGGTTTCCAAACCCTTTCTAATATTAGTAATCACTCTGAACTAATATTTTTTGAACTTGACCAGAATTGTGTATAGTACTCCAAAGAGATGCAACTTGTGCCTTATACTTGCAAGCATTGTACTTACTATGCAGGGAGGTAATTCAAATTAATTTTTCCTGTTTTCATTTTCCACCTGCTCAAATGCCCTCCACACCTATTACTAAACACATTTTTATTAGGATCAGTACGTGACTGACTAGTTTTAGCAATTAATAGGAAAAAAATTAAAAGGAAAATAAGGAGGTCAAATTGATTAAAAAATGCCCTCATGATAAAAAAATGTTTGACACAAATGTTCCATTTCTTTGATGTATATGATTGAAAGTAAAAATAAGAAATTCAGTTTCAGTCCTTGTACCTAATATGCTATATATATTAATTACATTTAAAATTTCAAAGCATATTGCTTTAGTCTAGTCTAATATTTTCGAGGGTTACATTAATGTTTCCAAAACAAAACATTTAAGCCTTTTGAATCCATAAAGTGCCTTGAAACATTGACTTCTGTTCTCACAGGGAATTACGATTATTCTAAATGTAGGAATTTCTCAATGGATAGCAATTTCTGTTTTCTTGCCAACTCTACTAATACCTAAGTAATGATCTTTTTACTTGCCAAATTGCTTATCATGAGAGTTTCTAAGTGTTTTCTAATTAAAATAGATATAAACTGTATGTATAAGGTAATACGCATATAATAATTTAAGATGTTTGAAAAAAGATAGCTGTTTTGTCCTAAATTGCAACTCAGTAAGTGTGTGATTCAATAATCTAGGCATTGAGGTATGGCTTAAAACGAGTGTTACAATTTCTGTAAGTGATTTATTAGTGACTAAACTGCTCCTACCCATCTCATTAAGTATTAACCGTTTTCTCGGTAATGTGCACCCGGGGTCTTCCTTTGAGGAGTGCAGTTCAGGACTGAAATCTAGGAAAGGGTTCTGGAATGACCTTTCATCTAATTTGCACAGTCGATTCCATGAGTATAGGATGGAAATAACAATGGCAAGACGTCTTGTTGAGGTGCTTGATAAACATTTTCAAGCACTTTTTCAAGGCCATTTTTTGGGACAATCACCAAGTTGGTAATCTTCGGTCCTATTTATTGTAGGAACAATTTTCCTCAAAAGCGACAGAACTACTGCGACTCTACTGTGTAAGAGAGTTCACGCAGACATATGTTGTGACACAGTATAAACCACAGCCTTCCTGAGTTGTGGACATCAAAGGCAGAACTCGACAAGTATGGAAAGCATCCCATGTGCCAGCTGAGTGCAGCGGTGGTGGCGGAAATGCTCTCACAGCACTGCAAGCCAACCTGTAGTGGTGCTAAGTAGAAAACAGCCATATGATAATCATTTGGTGTCTGTGTCACACAGAATTTCTGAACTGAGCAGAGGATTCAGTCTCATATATTCCCATGTAATGTTACACTGCTTGGGTTTTAAGCAGGGCAAAAGATTTCAGCCCCAACAGCTTGGAAAGTTACACCTTGACATATCTCATTCCAGAAGGCCGTCGCATCTCAAATTCACTTACAGCTGAGAGATGTGTTTGAGAAAGTGAGGAATGGAAAGACAAAGGAAGATGACTCAGTGATCGTAGAGGTCTTTTCCAACCTAAATGATACTGTGATTATATGATTCCTGGTAAAGCTGCTTTTTCAAAAACCTCCCTCCAAAGATCAAAAACCTTAATGGATTTTCTGTTATTTTCACTAATGTTCAGAGTGGATGATGAATCAAAATCATGTGGAGAAAACTTCATAATGCTGTTTCTGTGTTCTTTTGTGTTTTTCTCAAAGCCATGTCCATCACATATGACATTTTGTCATTGCATGGTTGCATGAAGGCAAGCTAAATCCAGACTAGAAGCCTGATGAAGCAATGATCAATCGCCCAAGATGTTTGGGTTTGGTTTCAGATAAATGTGGACACACAGGATGGCTAAAATAGCATAAGAAATTATTTTCTTGCATTATTTCTGTGCTCTGTGCTTTTCATGCATGATAAAATTTGGATTTTTTCCAAACCATTTACCCAGACCTACTTTCTAACTGCATACTTTTAATACCCCTGAAATGAATTTTCTTGTCTTCTCATGGAGAAACTTGAAACTGCAGTGGAAAAGTGGACAACATTGTCAGCACACAATTTGGTAATTGCAGATGGAAAATATCACTGTGTAAAACTCCCATGATTAAGCCATTGTTTACAAACAAATTGTACTCTCAAAGTAAGTTTGCATTAATATTATATAAGGATAGATAGCAGAAACATTCCTAGAACAATTAACTTCACAACCTGTTGACTGACAAAACCAAGTGTTTTACTATTCAAGGTTTTCAACAGTAGAAATTCTTTTCTGCTGTTTTGCTCTTTAGACCTTTCTCCTTTTTTCTTCCCGATGCCAAACCCAAACATTTTTTTAATGCTAATATAATAATTTATTTTTAGCATTGAACTAATTGAACTTGGATTGGTTAAAGTCACTACTGTTTCTTCACTGGTGCTTTTGAGAAGTTTCCTTTTCCTTCAGTTGGAGGACTGCTGTGGATTGCCTCCACAGCCATCTCTTCTCCAGACGGCATCAGCCCCTGTCCTTTGCTTTGTCCTGGTAGGACAAGTGCTCCATTCTGTCCCATTGTGGTAACCCTCCACTGAACTAGCTACAATTTATCAACATCTTTCTCTTCATATATGCAGGGAAAAAAAACCATCTACATAAACACATTGCCATATATCAAACATTTCATTTGTATGTAACAGTTCCTTTCTGTAAGGCTGGTTTAGTTTATGAAAAAGTGTTAGCCCATATGGGCAGATAAAATTTCAAAAAATGATTGCTTACGGAAGAATTAGACATTCCCAGCAGGTTTAACAATACCTCCAGAAAGGAGCCTCAGTCCACTCCAGAAAATCAGTTGTATTGACCCTGCAATGGTTCTCCTGGGACATCAGTTAAGGAAATGGAGATTCAACAGACCACTCTCCCCTCTGCCTAGTAAAGCAGAGCTAGTGGACCTAAAAATGGATGTCAAAATAATTTGAACTATTAACCTCCTTAACTTTCCAGCAAAAAAGTGAGCTCATTTTCTACAATCCTGTGAATTTCTGTTTTCATTGGAATTAAAGGATGTTCATAGGCAAGGCATAATGAATAAGAATCTAATTTTCAAAAGAAGGATTTAACATAGAGGCAACTGAGATTACTAAATTAAGACAAGATAATTTCAGTTAATAATGTAGTGAATAGACTGGGACACACTCCTACTGGTGGTGAATTAGTTTATTCCTGAAAAAAACCCAAAACCGCCTCTCCTTTTCTTTCCAGCAATCTCTTTCATTAGCTCTTCAAAATAGATGCTCTTTGTATTGGAATTCTTCTTAAACTTGGAATCTGAATGGAAAGGGAGAAGAAAAATCCCAGAAGTCTGCTACTGAAAAATAGTTTTACAAAAAATCTCTGTAAAAAAACCCAGCCTAAATAATAATTTTAAATATGTGAAAATTAGATAAATGAGTTAAAAGTTTTTCTGATTTAACATTCAGAGTTAAATACAATTATTACACTAAGTAATTATGATGAAAAATATGATTATGTATTTTAGTTTTTATTGAAAGTAATATCACTCCCAAATTTAATGCTTAATGAATAATTAATTTAAGAAGAAGAAAATGCACAAAACAAACAAACAAACAAAATAGAGTAAAATATCATTTATAAAATGGAATTCAGGAAAAGAGAAATACTAATGAAATTTGCACCAACTTGTCTCAAAAGAAAAGAATATTAAGGTAAAATAAAATGCATTTCAAGCATTGATGTATTAAAGCAATGTTTTATCTGAGGTGTTGAGATTGATTTTAGGTGCTGCAAAGTCTTCATTCTCCAGCAACATGGACATATGCACACAGCCTATTTACTTGCTCTTTGCATCATCCCTGAATTTCTTTTCCTTGGGCTTTTTATAGTCAAACCCTTCATGCCCATCTTGGGAGAAAAACTTTCAAATAGCCCCAACAGTTACAGATTTTCTGAGTTTGTTTTCTTCTTCACCTTACAAGGCTATAATTGTTATGTTCCAGTACACTTCATTCCTGTCCATCATAATGAAAGATGAGCTGCCACCAAGTACTGCACACCTAGTAATAAGCAGGAGCAAAGTATCTGGCCTTGTACAAGCACCAGGGCAGTCATTTTCAGCAGAAATTAGGAGTTTGCTAATGAAGATGACATATTGAAGAGACAACTATATATTGAGGATCATGAATAACTAATCTATACAGAAAGTAGGTAGAATATGTGGTCAGGTGATCCAGAAGTGTTGTGCATGAGGGCAAAAGACATAAAATAGAAAAGACATTTATTTCTACTGTGTGGTTACTTAGGTACTTAACATCCATGTTGAGGAGCACAGTATTTTTACCAGTCAAATGGATTTTTAAGTGAGAAGAAGACACATCACAATAGAAAAGATGAATCAGATACAGAATCTGAATTACTCTGTTGAACAAGATGTGAATGGCTTCAATTGTACCCTGGAGGCAACTCTCCCTGCTAAATGTACACGGAGCCTAGACAATTAGGTTAGGTACACCCCTCACTTAAAATGAGTAATGCTGTTGAGATTATTCCCTTACAGCTTATTCCGTTAAAACATTTGTCAATAAAGATGTCACACTGACCAGACCATATTCTAAATAATGGGCAAATATACTGAAACTGCAAGTAAACTTCATCCTGTACAAACTGATAGAGCACCAAATACTTCTCTTAAGACTATTACTTTAACTTTTCTGTGTGTTCTGTCTTTTAATTTTTCTTCAGCCGAATTTTGATTTCAGAGGAGTACTGATATTTTGAGAAACACTAGGGTTTAGGTTTTGTGTAATCTGGTGCTGTATCACCTACATAATGCTGGCACTTCAGCGCTTGTTACTCATTACCTCTCTCAACAGCTTTACAGAGTAGTTGAACAGAGATAGATCTTTAGGGGATAGTAAAGCTTTGGACTTGGAGATGAAAAGAATAGCAGCCTAGATCACTCCTTAAAGTTTGAATTTGGTAAAAGAATAAATAAAAGAAGGTAATTTCACCCAAGCTTATGAGTGTTATCTTTGCAGAATGTGTGACCCAGAGACTGCCTCAGATTCTGAGTGTCAGTTGATAACTCTCAATTTATTTGTAATGATGCCTTGCAGTATGTAAAGAAAGTTGAATTGAAAAGGAGTCACTAAATCTCCACTAAAAATAATTTCCTGTCTTTAAAATGAAGTTATACTGAAAGACGCTGAGATACCAAACATGTAAAGATGAATGCCAATATATTTTCTGGCATTAGAATACTAGGTGATCTGGATTCTGTATTTGTTTTTTCAAGCAGAGGACAAAGTTTGACAAATGCACTTACTCACTTGTCAGCCATGAGAAGAATATTATTGGGACATACTGGGACTTAAACATCACTTGCTGCAAGATATAATAGTTTTATTTAAAATTTAACTGACAACACACATATATAAGTATGAGGTAGTGGGAGAAAACTATTTCTATGTTTCTGAAGAAGATCTACATGTTTTCAGTGTTTCTTATGGCTGCAGGTAGCATCAGAAAAATGTAACACTGATTTTATTAACGTTTTCCTGATGCATATAGAAAAGGCTCTGTCCATTGTAAAGGCATTGATGAGAACTCCATTCAACTGAATTAGCCTGCTGTGCTGTGCTGCTTCCAGATGTGATTTGGGAGATCCTGATTTCACATGTCTTACTGTCCCTATTTCACCCACTGTCCCCATCTCTTAGAAATGTCCCTGCCTGTCTGCACTGCAATCTAACCTAAACAGTAGATATGCTCTCTAGTGGCTTTCTCTTTCGTATTCTCCCAAGACTAAAAGCCATTGTCTTTCCCAGCATGTACAGATGGTGTGGGACTTTGTGAACAAAATAAAAAAAGGATACAAGTAGAGATAAATACAATTAAGACACAGAAGATATCTTCTACTTTTCAGGAGTAGTGATAAAAGGAGTAATCACAGTGGCCCAAAAAACCTGCAAAATAAGAGTACAGCCCACATATCTAACGGCAGCAGAACTGCAATACTTCCTCCTACATGCCGACTGGAACTAAGAAGATGAGTTATTATGAATGAAAACAAAATGAAGTAATATTTCAGGTACCTCTCTAGACTCCAGCTATATCAGACTTTAAAAGTCCACTAATTTCTTGGTTCATTGGTACAGTCCCAGTCCAGCTACATCTTAGTTTCATATTGGAGATTTATGAATTGGGCTTCCCATACTTAACATAATCCACTTATTTCTGTAAAGTAAAAATCTGGGCAAGTGGGTTGGTTGCGAGTCTAAACACTTTCAAAGATCTCTGGGATGTCCAATAGGTAAACCCACAGGCCTGTCTAGAAGGTTGAGCTTCTAGAAAAGAAGCAACTCCATATGGTGTTGGACTAATTAGAACTGTCTTGACTCCCTACTCTTTCCACCATCTGTCTGCTGAATGCTTGATTATGCCTTAAGGAAACATTACCCTCTGGATCACTTGTTAGTCTTAAGCATAGCAGATTCCTTATATCTTTCTCTTGGCCATCTGGCACTCTTCCCCATTCTCTTTGCAGGGTCTAGAGACAAATTCATCAATCCTTACATTTTTCTGCCCAAGTAAGCTGCCCTGTTATGAGTAAGTTCACATGGAGGTCTGTTAATTGCATTTCCGCAGTTCTGAAAAAGGACCCTATAAAGGTTGATTTAGAGGAAGTATTTCCCATTAATACCTGGAAATTAAGGAGAAAGCTGACCTAATACCTAGCAATCTCTAAGAAATACAGCTTCCAGTCATGCAACTTTACTACTTTACCCTAAAGGCTGAGCCCAAACACTTTTAGGGAGCTGTCAGTCATATTGGTCCACATGAAATACAACTGATCTGAAACAATGCATTCTTATGTAGTGGAAGAAGATACAGGGAAGTATGTGGCATTTTGCTACATCCTTGTCTTGTTTTCATATAGAAATTAAGTAAGGAAAATGTAGTGGGTAGACAGTCTGGATTTCAGGCACCCACCAAAACCTCTCTATCACTCCCCTCCACAGATGGAGAGAGGAGTGAAAATATAAAGATTTCATGAGTTGAGATAAGAACTGAGAGAGATCACTCACCAAATATCATCACAGGCAAAACAAGCTAGAACTAGAATTAGAATTTGAATTAGAATTTTAATTAATTGAATTTATTACTTACAAAATCAGAGCAGGATAATGAGAAGTAAAATAAAACCTTTGGAACATCTTCCCCCCACCCCTCCCTCCTTCTGATCTCCACCTCCTACCCCAGAGGTGCAGGGAGGCACAGAATGGAGTTATGGTCTGTTTATCACCCATTGATCTTCCTGCTGCTCAGGGAGAGGAGTCGTTCCCCTGCTGCACTGTGAGGTCCCTTCCACATGAGGCAGTTCTCCATGAGCTTCTCCAGTGGGAGTCCATCCCACAGGCAACAGTCCTCACCAAACTGCTGAGGCGTGGGTCACTCTTCCACAGGGTGCAGTACTTCAAGGACAGGCTGCTCCAGTGTGGGCTTCTCGCTCCTTAGATCTCCCATGAGGTCACGGCCTCCTCCCAGGCATCTACCTTCTCCACTGTGGACCTCTTCCATGGGATGCAGGTGAACCTCTGCATCCCCATGGTTCTTCATGGGCTGCAGGGGCACAGCTGCCTCACCATGGTCTGCACCATGGGCTGCATGGGAATATCAGCTCCAGCCCCTGCAGCACCTCCTGCCCCTCCTTCTCCACCGACCTTGGTGTCTGCAGGGCTGTTCCTCTCACATATTCTCACTCTGCTCTTCTCTGGACAAAATTACAACTCTGCAACAGCTTCTAGTTTTTTATTACTTCTTAAATCTCTTATCATAGAGGTGTTATCGCCGTTTCTAATTGGCCCAGCCTTGGCCAGTGGCACACCCATCTTGGAGCTGCCCTGGATTGGCTCCGCTGGACATGAAGGAAGCTTCTGGCAGCTTCTCACAGAAGCCACTCCTGTAGCCACCCACTACCAAAGCTTGGCCATGCAAACCCAATACAGAAACCAAAATGAAATGTAGGGAAATCAGAACGATAAAAGAGAGTGGCAGAATGGGGAATGACGACTGGAGGACAAGTAACCCAAAAAGCAAAAAGAAAATTGAAGCTATAAAATGGCAAAAAACTACTTTGTTTTGGTCCTGAAGTTATGAAGAACTTTTTATAAAACAATATTTGCCCAAAAGAGTGCAATCTTCTTGAACGATTAAATTTTATGAAAAAAAAATTCTCCTATAAAAACTTACGGCAAAATTCTTTCAACCAGTTCTTAGATTTCTTCAGAAAAGTTGGAAGTAAAAAAATGGTGATTTACACATGGAAATCTCCACAATTTTTAATGCAAAGATCTAATCCCTTTATTAAAGAATAGCTCCCAGTAACTTATTTTTTGGATGAATGAAACACATCAATTTCCAATGAATTGTCTACAAGCAGTATGGATAAGCCAACAGCAACATCAAAATATTTCCCATTCTATTTAGGAGGACAACAGCTGAGATATCTCAATACAAAAGTTTTATTCAATGACAGAGTCGTATGACAAACAGAAGTAGACATTGAATGAATACATTGGTTTCAGACTTAATATGGTACATGAAAAATTTAAATGAGAAATGGAAATAAAAAATGGAAGAAAATGAAGTTAACTATGTCATAAGACCAAAAGAATTGGAAAGAACATGTAACTTTAGCAATGCAGCTCCTGAAATAAAAAACTATCTATATTTTCTTACACATTTAGTCTACTGAACAGAAAGTCCTTAAAATCTGAGATGAACTGAAGAACTACTGGTAATAACCAGAGGACTTGAATAGTAACAAATTCAGCCCAAAGAAATAGACTATTACTTGAGTGATTTACAAGTGTGCTCTGAATGAAAAGTATATAAAAGAAAAAGATTGAAGAAAAAAAATTCTGCTATTGCTATGGAGAGAGACTACCTTGCATTATAGACACTCAGCATTTGAGAAAAACAATGGCTTATGTGGGAAAGGCATAGCACTTCTATGAAGTGACAGACACAGAGTCATTATTACCAAATACTTTAAGCCACAAAACTGTTTTAATGAATAAAAATGGTGGAGCCCTCAAAGCCTAGAAGTAAAAAATGTATGCAGTGCAAGAAAAAGCTAGTGAACAAGGCAGCAGAAATAAAACAATTTTTTCTACTTCATACAAATAAATAGGTACATTTTCTTCCTTCCTCCCTCTTTTTCTTTTCTTTTTTTCTTTTTTTCTTTTTTTTGAGTTAGTACATTTTAAGAAAAAAAACATAAACAGGTAAATAGACTCAGGAGCATCAGTAGCTGTAAAAGTGAAGAGGAAGAGAATCATACACTGCGGCATACAATATCAGATTTTATCCACATGGTGTAAAAAGTTCAATAGATGAGAAATGCTTATCTGTGACTTAGAGATAAAAACACACAAGCAACCCCTAAACATCAACAAATACACAAACACCACTCTCCTCCCCCCCGCCCAACTACTCACAACAGTTGTTGAAGTGTTATTTCAGGAAAATAATTGTCCCTTTCAAGGAGATGTTGAGCAAAAACACAATACTGCACATAGATAAAACAGCATCTCCTATATTACAAAAACATAGAATACTGTATCTTGGTGTATCACAGACAGAAAAAGAGCTACTACAACACTGGCAGGAAAAAAAACAACAAAGGAAAACAAAAAAAATGAAACAAAACAAAACAAAAGCAACATGACACTATCAAAAAGGAAGCAGAGGGATATATTTGTAGTTCTGACTATTAGTGGCAAGTACACTTATAGGCATTAATACCATACAGACAGACTGATGTGTAAAACCTATCTATATTGCCTTCCATGTATTTCAAATAAAAGCAACGTTTCCTTTTATAAATGTGATCTTCAAATATTTGGAAATTTTCAGGATCTAAAGTTATGGAAAATAATAAGTGAGATTTTTAGAAGATAATAATTTGAGGGGTAGTTTTTGTACAAGATTTTTCTTTTAAGTGGTATTCTGCTTTTTACCAATGGATGTGTCAAAGTAAAACTGATTCTATAAAAATATTTTAGCTCCTAAGTATTCATCATAACTAAGCATCTATAAATTTTATTTGCTACCTAAAATTACTTGCCTTCAAACCTGTATTTTCCTAATCATGTCCTGAGAAATCTCTTACAACTTAAGATGAACAGAAACTGACCTCTGACATACAGCTATTTTTAAACATGAAAAGTTTGGGTGCTGGATTTATTGAGCTTTATTGTTAGCAAAAGGAACCTCTGAGAAAATTGACTGAATAAGGCAGCTTTTCAGGAGAATAAAATATATGAGACAGCATTTCAGAATTTTAGCTGAATGAGTCTACAAATATGTCCTCCCTCATTTTTGCTCAGCAGGATAAACAAAAAATGTAGATCACTACCAGCTGCACATTCAGTCAGGCTAGTAACAACTTTAAAAGCACAGAAAGCACAAATGTATTTCATATGCAGGTCAGAAATTTCCTAAGGTAGAGCTGTAAAAAGTCTAGCAGCTTTAATTTGGAGATACATACATTTTCAAATGTATTTCTGAAGAGCTCATTTTTTAGTATTTTTTTTCAGAAGCCCAAGTTTTGACTTTGTTATTTAAAATCTGAAGATAAAACAGCAAGAAAAAACAAAAAGATAGAGACTGAGATAACACGATTAGGACTGAAAATAGTACTCAAATCTGTCAACGACAAAAATCCCACATATTATTTCTCTAAACAATGACTTTATAGTGTGAAAAATAAACTCTCTAGAGCAGTGAGCCCATCAGTCCCAGTGATGACTGCAATTAAAAGTAAACCCTGCTGTATTTGTGAGACTTTTTTCATAACATGGATGTGACCAATATTGGGGTTTCATGCAAGATTGTAAGTTTTTTTTTGCCACTACCTCTCTTTGGGATCTAGAGTCTCCATGGCGTCCCCTCCCCTCCCTTCTATGCTTGCAGGGTTTTCCACTACTGAATCCTAAACAAAACCTTCAAAAATACCTTTATTCTTTCAAAGTCACATATCTCATCTTAAGCAGCTCACTAATTTCTCAAAACCTGGATGACTAAACTAGGCTCATAATCTTTCTTTTCTGAACTATCTGAAGCTTTCCTTTAAAGTTTTCATGCTACCACCTTCAGTCATCCAGAAACAGAAGTCTCCTTTAATGCTTTCCCTCTCCTTCCCCTACAGCTTTTGTATCATAACCAAACCCTTTTGCAGCTTGCTCCACATTTTAAAAAATCCCTGCATACATCTACCGACTTACATATTTTTGGCTTTCTTCTGAAATCTGTCATTCAAAGTAATTCCTCCACATCAGGCTTAAGAAAATACGTTTTGCAGGGTTCTACTAACATTAATATCTATAGTTTTTATTGTTTAGGTATAAATACATTTGTATGTATACATATATATATATACACACATGCACAGATTACTATATCAACAGAAGAACAGAAACATTATCAAAAGAAGAATGGACAATCTGTTCCGCATGAAAATGTCATATCTAAATCACCTAAAAGAGCTATTAAACTCTATGTTGGTTGTAAATTTGACCATACATCTACCCCTTTAACCTGATCAGTCCACATAATCTTTGAGCTTAGGTTTTTCTTTATTCTTCCACTATCATTTATGTTTGTATTTAGTCTAAGACACCCTTGTAGTATAGAGACTAAATCTTTTCCACAAAACACTGAAAAATTTTCAGCTGTTGCAGAAGAAAAGATCTAACTGAACTTGAATCTCTGTTTGTTGAAAATTCTCTCTAATAAAAAGAAAGTAGTATAACAGAAAAGAGTAGCACATCTACTCTCAAGCTAGCTCTTAAGGCAAAATAGAATGAAGACCCTGGAAACTTCCATGGAGCTGAGATGATTCACTGTGAATTGTTTGTTCACTTCTAATCTCCAATTGTTGAACCTTTTTCCACAACAACAGCAATTTTTTTTCCTATTTTCTAAACTGTCTGCAGACTCTTATATCAAAGCACAGTTTTCTAAACTCTAACTTAATGGTTTTTTATTTCCGTCAACATTCAGTTGCATTCAGTTTTCTTAAAAAAATCACCCCCTGTAACAAAAATGCAGATGACATCTCAACTAAATCAGCTAAATTAAACAGCAATTGTATCTCTAAATCCAATTCATATGGGACTACTAGTTACAACTTTAGAAGCATTCAGAGGTAAACAGAAATTAAACATCACCAAACATTATAATTATTCATTTGAAAAATCCTTTCAAATGGCTGAAATCCTCTCTTCTTCTTAAAAGACATGAAATTAATAATAACAGCTGGTTTGGATACAGCCCTGTTGATATTTGTATGATGTCCCATTATTGTGAATGGGGTCTGGCTTCCTGCCAGATCCTGATGTGGCTGCAAGCTGTTTCAAGTACTAGCTAGTATGGAAGCTGTCAATCAAAATATGCTTCCTTTATCACCACTGTGGTATTTTACGAAATATCAGAACGAGATGCCACACTTGCACCTGCTGCAGCAGGAGATGCCGTGTATCATCCAGGTGCGGAGCCAGATCCTTTCGAGTGTCGTGCCCATGGGTGTGCTAACGTCAGGACCATCCTTCAGAGGCTAGCTTTCCACTGGGTAATTTGGAATCTTATCAAAAGCCCATTGAAGTCAAAGGAAATATTCCCATTGATCTCAGAGGGCTTTGATCAGGCCCATGGTGAGCATGTACTTTAGCAGTCTTTTAGTGCTCTTGCAACATGCACAGCCAAATGAATACACTTAATCTTTTGAGTAAAAATGTGAAAGTCGGCACAGTTCAGCTGACCTGAGTCAGGAGCCAGAAGGGGACTTATCATGTGGAATTTGTGGCCTCAAAGCCTTTTTTAGCTGCCAAAGTTCAACCTTTAAGCAATCAAGAATATTCACAATTGCCTTTTCCTTGTTGCTGTTAAAGACTGTCCATTCCCATGTTTCTGACAGTGAGGCCCCTGTGACATTTAAGTTATTGCTGTGGCATAAGGCTCTGATTCAAAGCCATTTTCTAGTGACCAGTTCACACCTAGAACCCATGGACCCTAATGAAATAGACATTTTTTGCTGAGCACAGAGGCATGTTTCAATGTGTGCTCATACCGTGGCTAATCCTCCTGCATACTTTTTTGCACATGATCAGTGTGTTTCACATGCGCAAATCAGGAGTGAAAACTTCTCTATTCAAAAGTCTTTATGTGTGGGCCTTCTCACTGACACTGTTTCAAACCCCATTATTTGACTAGAGAGGGATTTAAATATCACCCACTTTCCCTCAAAATTTTAATTTAGTTCTAATTATTGGATTAATGTGAAGAATGGACATAGGCAGTCCTTTCCAGGCCATGGTTTAGAGAGGACATACTATTCATCTCCTGGCTGTTCCAAGGTGGTTTCCCTCCAAGCAGAATGCTGTTTACTTGAGGAAAACCTCTCTCCCTCAAAAGTATTTCAGGGAACTTCTATCTCAGATTGCTGATCTCTGTGAATCTCTTTTCAATTGGCATGTGTGGGAAGTTATGAATTTGGCAGTAAGGTGTAAGGAAAATACTGCAGCAGATGTCACTGCTGGTTTCTGGTTTTATATTGTGTTTACCTTTGGACTTCCCTCAGCTCCTGCACCTTTAAAGCTACGTTCTTCAGGAAAGTTCCCTTGCATTGAAGTGCTACAAAGGTTAGAATTAGGTGACCCACTAAAGACCCAGAAGAGATGTACAGTCTCCTAACGAATGTGTTTAACATTGCTTTTATAACCAAGATTATTTCAGAATTGCACTGATATCAGACTTGTCTGAAAACAGAAGTGGGAATTCATGCCTCTAGCTGGAGTAGACTTTAATCTTTTTTTAATGAAGTGACCTAGTAAGGAAAATCTAAATGAATACTAGGAACTTGCTGGCAAGATACAATAGCACTGACTCCCTTACTGAAGTATTTTGCAAGGTAATACCCACAGGTTCCGCAATTTAGTGATATTCCTAAGGTATCTAACGTGGAAATAAACTCGTATTTATGCCTACACTTCTGAAAGAAAATTTTTAAATTATCTTTCAAGATTACATCTTGTCTTGGGGTGATTCT
>VWPU01021262.1:0-11488 GCA_013398955.1 Callaeas wilsoni
AGCCTCGGCTTCGCCGCACCGGCAGCGTCCGCTCGCCGCTCTCCCGCCCCGCTGAGGCGCCGCGGCCCTCCCGCCGCACCGGCCGCGCTTCCGGGCCGGACCCCGCCCCCGCCGGCACTTCCGGCGGCGCCACCGGCAAACCCTTCCCCCTTCCGCTGCCATGGCAACCGAGGGGGCGGTGGGGCGTCGCCATAGCAACCGCGGCGCATCCCGGGGCCTGCATCCACGGCCTGGCCCGCGCGGGCTCGCGCAGCGACAGCCGGCTTTGTCACATCTCCCCTCTTGGCCCTCGGAGGGGCGACTTGCCGAGAGGCCCATGGGTCTGGCGGGAGCCCCAGTCACAGAAGCACAGAAACACAGAACGGGGCAGGTTGGAAGGGACCACAGTGGGTCATTGGGTCCCACCTCTCTGCTCAAGCAGGGTCATCCCAGAGCATATGGCACAGGATTGCGTCCAGATGGGTCTGGAATACCCCCAGTGAGGGAGACTCCACACCCTCTCTGGTCTCTGTCCCAGTGCTCGGTCACAGGAAAGAAGTTCTTTGTCATGTTCAGGTAGAACTTCCTGGACATCCATTTCTGCCCATGGTCTCTTCTGCCATTGCTAGGTCCCAGAGAGCAGAGCCTGGTCCTTGCTGTGAGCCCTCCCTGCAGACAGGGACAGACAGGAATGAGGGCCCCTCTCAGCTGGGTCTCCTCTTGAGGCTGAACAGCTGCAGGTCCCTCAGCCTTTCCTTGTGAAAGAGCTGCTTCATGCCCTTCCTCATCTCTGCAGCCTCTGCTGGACCTGCTCCAAGAGCTCCAGGTCTCTCCTGTCC
This sequence comes from Callaeas wilsoni, assembly GCA_013398955.1. Taxonomy (NCBI): domain Eukaryota; kingdom Metazoa; phylum Chordata; class Aves; order Passeriformes; family Callaeidae; genus Callaeas; species Callaeas wilsoni. The sequence goes on from VWPU01021262.1 coordinate 819, forward strand.
TAAGGAGCCCAGACCTGGACACAGCACTCCATATGTGTCTCGCTACAGCTGAGCAGAGGGGCAGGATCACCTCCCTGGCCACTGGAAATGCTCTTCCTGATGCACCCCAGGACTGTGTTGGCCTTCTTGGCCACAAGGGCACACTGCTGGCTCAGTCCCTCAGCGCAAGGGTGGTATTGGCCTTACACTTTTATGACAAGAAAAGTTTCAGTGGGAACAGTGCATGTAGGCTTGGGCGTCCCACAAAGAGTTATAGAACTATCAATCTTGGAAGAAACCTTTAAGGTCATCAAGTCCAGCCATCAACAGCATTGTTGAAGCACACAACAAATGAGGGGAGAAAAGGAAAGGAAGGAAACTTATTTTTATTAAGGCCATTATCAATCAATGACTCTTATTCTTCATCATTTACAAGTTGAAGTTAGCATTGGAAAAAGAGTGGAGGGAAAATATGCCAGTAACGAATAAATGCATGAATAGGAATCACACCTATTTTACAATTATAGAATAGAATCATGAAGGTTGGAAGAGACCTTTAGGATCATCAAGTCCAACTGTTACTCCCATGGTAACCCTTAAACCACTACACACGTCACCCAGTGCCACACCCAGATGCCTCTTGAAAACCTCCAGAGATGGTGTCTCCATCACCTCCTTGGGCAAGAAAGGAAGATAAGAGGGAGTCACAAACCAGACCTCCTGTTCCCTGCCTGCTTGCCACACTGGGGATTCCCAGGCTCTGCCAGCATGGGTGTCCGGCCCCAAGGATCACTCCAAAATGTACCAAATGCACCTTATCTAAGAGTCCCTCCATTATCCAAAGCCCCTGACGCTACCAGTGCCACTGCCTGGAAGGCAGCAAGGTCAGGCACAGGATGGGTTCCACACCAAAGATGTGACCCATGGCCCTGAAGTTGGCACATGGAATCCCAGCATGGTTTGGGTTGGAATGGATATTGAAGATCATCTCTTTCTAACTCCCCTTCCACTAGACATTTTCCACTAGACCAGGTTGCTCTGAGCCCTGTGCAACCTGGCCTGGAATACTTCCAGAGATGAGGCAGCCACAGCTGCTCTGGGCAACCTGTGCCTTACCACCCTCACAGGGAGGAATTTCTGTTCAGTATCCCATCCAACCCTGCCCTCTGGCAGTGGGAAGCCATTCTCCCTTGTCCTGTCACTTCATCCCTTTTAAATATTCTCTCTCCATGTTTGCTGCAGGCTCCCCTCAGGTACTGCAAGACCACAATTAGATCACACCGAAGCTTCTTTTCTCCAGGCTGAACAACCTCAATTCTCCCAGCCTTTCCTTGTAACAAAGCTGCTCCATCCCTCTGATCATCTTGGTAGCCTTGTCTGGACTAGCTGCAACAGCTCCATGTCCTTCCTATGCTGAGGACTCTGGAGCTGGACATAGTGCTCCAGGTAGGGTCGTCTCAGCATGGAGCCAGGACATGGGCACATTAGGCAGTAACCTTGCACCTGGGTACAACATTCTATCACAGCTCAATATTTATACTTTTTCCACTATTTATACTATGTTGTCCCACCTCCCATGCCAACTTCGTGACTTGTTTTGTGCTCCATTTTGTCTTTCTATGGCAGGAAAAATCCCACTGGGTTCAGTGTCCATTTGAGCACATGAGCCAGCCTGAAGAAATGAGGCAGAGGACAAATTTGGATCAGATGACCACAAGGTGGCTGGCTAATGCAAGTTGTGTCATTTGACTCTGTAAGTGACCCTGAGGACAAAATGAAAGATCAGGTTTCGAAAATAAATCCCCCCCATTTTTTCAGGTTGAAAAAAGGACCTTTAAGGAAATTATTTTCAGGGCCCCACATGTTCAAATGGGAGCCTTGCAAGGCTGCAGAATGGTTTTCCTTGTTTCAGTGCAACCAGAGCTGGGCAGCGAGCCATGGCCAAACCTCCCATGGAATCCTATGCAGCCCTTCAGGCAGGCACTGCAGCAGGGCCGGGGTCTCAGCTCCATCCCTCCAGCCTCTGGGCTGCAGAGCAGGAGCAAATTGGTTCATCACTGGGCAAACTGGGGCTGCTTCTGCCTGCCTGGACCCTGTCCTGTGCTAAACCAGGCTGAGTTTGTACTCTGAGATTTTATCTCCTGGATCAATGCACAAATGCAGCTCTTAGAAGCTGCATCTCTCAGGGCGCATTGTCCAGGACTCTCCCCAGACTCTTCATGCTCTCTGTGTGATTGGGAGCCTTATCCTTCTGCTCCTAATCCAGCATGCTCAGGGCATCTCGCACCTGTGGCCTTTCAGTACCTGAAGGGGCCAACAAGAAAGATGGAGAGGGGCTCTGAACATGGGCCTGGAGTGACAGGACAAGGGGGAATGGCTTCAAACTGCTAGAGCTCACCTCATTCCAACCCCCCTGCCATGGGGAGGGACACCTTCCACTATCCCAGGTTGCTTCATGCGCCATCCAGCGTGGCCTGGAACACTTCCAGGGATGGCGCAGCCACAACCTCTCTGGGCAACCTGTGCCAGTGTCACACCACCCTCACAGGAAGGAATTTCTTCCCAATATCCCATCTAACCCTATCCTCTGTCAGTATGAATAAAGGCATTCCCCCTTGTCCTGTTGTTCCGGGCACCTGTCCAAAGTCCCTCTCCATCTTTCCAGTCAGTTCCCTTCAGGTACTGGCAGGTCAAAATTAGGTCACCCTGAAACATTCTCTTCTCCAGGTAAACAATCCCAATCCCTGTATCCTTTTTTGATTAGCACAGTTCTCACCCAGGAGACCACAAAGTGCTCCCTGGAGGCATCACGCTCATGCATCAGGCACAAACAAAGAGTGGCAGCATCAACTCAGTGGCTGTCTTGTTTAGTCTTGTCTGAGTCCAAATCACTTTCAGAGCCACTCCAAAAGACCAGAGAAGTTCCCATGGGGCAGAACTGACTTCTGAGCCTTGGGTAGTAGGGAAGAGGCAGCCCTGGATATTTTCAAGAGAATCTGTTGGTTGTCATTGCCAGTGTTATTTAACCTGCTTAGTGCCAATATAAATTGCCAAGCAGAGCCACCCCTAAGGGCAGCTGCGTGAGGAAACCTGTAGTCCATCAGGACAACCTGCCCAGTCACAAAGTCTCCCTTCACCTTTTCTCACTCTTTAATATCTTCCAGACAAAGAAGCAAAGGATGTCACAATCTTTGCAGGCTTTTCCTTGTTTTTCAGGGCTTTTTCTCTGAATTGTGGGGTCTTTTGGTTCCCTCTTAGTTTCTGCGCTGTTGAAATAGATCTGTCCATTAGGACAGCATGTACGTGAGTTTGTCTCCCCCACCTTCTCTTCTTGACACTCAGAAGGCTCTTTCACAACTTCAGATTTGTCATCAGATTGTCCCACATTACATTTTTGAGGGCTTGACATTGCTGCTGATTGCTCTGCTCTATTTCTTATGAAATTCTAATCCAAACCTTTTGTTGCACACAGCAAGGGGGTAATTTCCTTCTATTTAAAGGGAACCCCCAAATCAATCTCCCCTTAGTTTTGTTCCAAGAGATTTGTGATAAAAGAAGCAGATTTCTCAAAGAGGTCAACTTGTATTATCTTCTTTGTTATTTATGGGTCAATAACTGTAGCCTACCTTTTTATTAATATCACAGCAGGAGAAAGGATTTGGTCCCCAGAGAAGGATGGTAGACCAGAGACGCTGTGAACCCATTGAATAACCCCAGCCCTCAGCCACAATGCAGCCAAAATGCCCAGGAGTGAAGCTGCTCTGCTCTCCAGAGGGAAAGTCTTGTAATCCCAAATGTGAATCCATTTTACGACTGCCTCTGTCATCATACCAGCTCAGCATTTCACAGACTTTAGATGTGTTTATCCTCAAAACACTGATTTAGCATGTCTAAGAGGTAAGCAAGGACCATCCCCACTTAACAGATAGTCAGGGAAACAGAAGAGATTTCATCAAGGTCATTTAAAACAACAATGGAGAGGTGGACCTTGTGGAGCCTGCTTCCATCTTTCTTCATTAACACGAACATCTTTAATTATCCAGGGATATCCTGTGAGGCTCACTGAGTCCAAGGTCTCTCCTTTGTGTGTGGATATTCTGCCCGTTATCACGCACAGTGGCACCGGACAGCCCTCTGTCTCTGCACCAAACTTTGGCTTTTATGTCTTTGAGACATCACATTCTCCTGCTGCTTGAGATAAAAACCTGGGATCAAGGAAAGATGAGTGTATAGCTCAACAGCTGAATGATGAAACATCAAATTCTCTGCAAGTTTGGTGATTATTTCAATCTAAAGTTTGTGAATGTGGGAAATTAGGACTCAACAGCATTTGAAGGAAGAAACAAAGCATGAAGATACCTAAACAATCCTAATTTTGCCCTCTATTCTTCCTGATCAGTAATTATGTTACCATGATTAAAGTTTATTTGTTGTCATCCCAGATTATCCTACTTAGATTTTGAATTTTTAGTGACAAAAGCCTCATCTTACCCTAATAATAACCTCTTTTCCCCAAATATAGCCTGTATGCAAAAATTTAGGAATTTCAACTGTGTAGATGTTTGTTAAACCTTCATTATTCCCTTGCAAATATCACCCAGAAGAAAGAAAAAATTATGAATTAGGCCTCATTTTTTAGAGAAATTCCTTCCAATTCTTCTAATTCATAAAGTAATGGATTTCCTTCTAATTTTTTGAGAATAAGTGCTGCACATTTTGGGCAGAAGTACCCTCTCACACTAACTAAAAGCTAACTCACTTTTGGAAGGGAGAGAGCAAGCAGCCATTCCTGGGGATCCACGCCGAGTGCCTCGGCCTCACTCCCCATCCCAGGAACCCAGCTCCAAGCCCGCCTGTGCAGATCAATCCAAGCTGTAACCTCAGAAACAGAGACATTAAAAGGGCTGCCAAGCTAATTGCATCTGTGGCCAGTGTTCAGCTGGTGTTGCTGAATGTGGGCAAGAGAGAAATCGGTTTCCAGGCTGACCTTCCCCAGGAGATTGCCTCAAATGTCAGTCCAGTATCCCAGAAACACTGCACAGCACTTGGGGTCAGTTCACAGAGGCCACAACCAGGGTGTTAAGTTCTCAACCTCAATAGATCTCCAGCTTTGTCTCATGGCACCCTTTGGCATCTTCTTCCAGTGCATGACGAACCAAGCCCTGAGAAGAGCTTCCCAGGCTACTCATAAATTTTCAAACCTCAGTTAAAAGTCATGTCTTTCACTGGCTGCTGTTCAGCCTTGCTTACTCTTTCCTTGTTTGAATGTCTGCTCCTACCATGGGTCATCCAAAATGGAAGATTCCTCCCTTTGGGCCAGGCTGTCCGATCCCATGTGGCCTCAGACCTGGTCGCCATGGGTTTGGCAGCTCCTTGCATCTCAGCTAGGCTCCCACCAGAGCAGCTACACACGAGTGCTTCCATTTATTGTCCTATGCCGTTGTTCCATGAGCAACTGGTTCAGCTTGGCCTGTCCAGCCTGGCCCAATCTGCCAGTTTAGCTTGGCTTCCTTATATTTCCAAATCCTTTCCCTCCCCTTGGGTTCGCAAGCCTGAGTTTTGGCTAGATACATTCAGATTATATCTCAAAAATGGGTGTAAATTAAAAACCTGCTTTTGTGAGAACCAGGGGTTTTATTCCATCTGGGCCACCAAGCGATTAACTCCCTTATTCAAGATCTTTTGCTCCTTAATTCTCAAGGAAAGGCCTTTTTCTTTTTTTTTCTTTTCAAGTGCATTGTTGCATTACAAAAATTTCTTAGAGTCATAGGGCTGGCATGTGGGGGAGCAGAACTTAATCTGCTTCTTAGCCCTTGTCAGAAAAGGCTCCAAAATATGCCAGGATGGGTTCACAAATGGTTTAAGCCCCTCTAATTGACCTTTTCTCTGATAGATTTGGGTTCTTTTGAAGAGTTTGCAGACTGTCTAAAAAGTTTAAAAGCCTTAAGCTGGAAGGTTTCTCTTCCTCCTCCCGAGCCCGAGAGGAAGGACAAGGTGAGAGGCAGTGCTGGGAGAACTGAGGGGTCCCCATCCCTCACCCCAGTAAACACAGCCATGATCTTTCTGCCTTCTGCTGCAGGGTCCTCTGCTCTTGGGGCCTGGCTGTGCACATGGTGAAGAGCTGGATAAATCCATGTGCAGAAATACCCTTGGTGTGAGCCACTGGCCATGTTTCAGGTGTGCTGAACAGGTCTCAAGTCCACAGGGAACGATTTTGCAGTACTGATATGAGCTCCCTGTGTAGGCAGGTCCCTGTGTTTCTCCATGCTGTTTTCTTCCTCAGAGAATAAACCCCAGCTAATAATCCTTCTGCCCTCTCTGTGTTCTGCTGTACCAGCTCTGCAGGTGGCAGATGGCTGCTTGCCACCATGGGCTGGTTTGGAGCTCAAATCCGCTGAGGGTCTCAGAGTGCTCCAGCGCTGCACAGCAACCACAGGGAGAGCTGGCAGGTAATACCTGGCTCCTGCAGCTGGGGCTGTTGTCTTCGTCTGTGGGAAATCTGCACCCACATGTTCAGGGAAAGCAGCAAGAAAAAGAAAATATATGCTGGGCTGGAAAAAACTGAGGGGAAAAAAGGTGAAATAACCACTGCACGGCCTTGCAGGCATCGCTTCCGCACCAAAACCTGCCGCCGCTCCCCACCCGGCAGCGTTGCTAAGTGACAGCTGATTTGCTACCTCAATTACCATCCGGCAGGCAGCAGGAAAGCCAGGGAAGAGCTACAGACAGGGCTGCCCAGACCTCATCCTCACCACGGCCAGGCAGTGCGTAACCCACGTCTGGACAGGTGATCTTGATCTTTTGCTGGTGTTTAAGGACAAACACCAGTGTGAAACGAAGCAGGCAGAGAGATTCAGCTGCATGGCAGGGGCTGTCAGGACCAGCAGGATCTGTTTGGCATCATCAGGCAGTAGGAGAACTTGGCCACAGGCAGTTTTGTCCATTTGTGTCTTCTGCAACAGCAGCACTTAATGCTTCTATAGCTGCAGGTTGTATAAGCTACAGAAGGGAACACATGCTCCCCTGCAAAATTTCCTATGCAAAATTAGCAGGGAATGGGGTTAGGATTAACAAAAAATTCAACTGTCTCACCTCAACTCCAGCCTCTTTTGTACAAAAGGAATCAGTGAAGAATCTTCTCATAAAGGACACACCTCCATATTTTATATCAGGGCAGCTGAACCACTCCCAAAGGAAGGGGCTAGGACACCATCCTTGGTGGGAACGTGCAGGAGGAGAAGCACCCTTTTCCCTGCTGACAAGACCTGTGGTTTTAAAGGCAGAGTTATGCTGTGCACAGCACCAGTGGTAAACTGCAGAGACACTTCTTTTCCTAAGGTCATGAGTCTCTCCTTTTCAGGGTAAGCTTGGAGGAGCAGCACAGGAAAAGCCCAACACAACTCCAAAATCTAAGCCCATTGAATCATCATATGTCCATACAGAGCTAGTAAGAAGGTAGAGCACTGTCCCCTTACTGACTTGATGGTTTTTGTTTATTTATTTATCACCCTTTCCCCATGCAGCCCATGAAAGGGATGCATGTGCCTCCCACGGCCTTTCTTGCAGCTCAGGCCAACAAGCAAAGGTGACTCTGATGCTTTTAGGACACCTCATCCCCCCCATCAATCAAGCCATCTTGCAGCAGTTCTGCCACATCTGTGCCACCTACTAGCCCATTGTCATTGTCCTGTCATCGGAGACTAACACTGAGAGTGAAACTCTAAGAACCTAATAATCTTGTTTGCAGCAGCAAGCTCCCCACCTGGCCTTCTGCTGGTGAGAAAACAAGATTCCTTGAAGGATTTTTGCCTGTAGAGAGACATTTACACCCTTAACAACATTTGTTTTCTCCTACTTGAGAGTATTCTCCTAGTATTTTTATTTCTTTTCCTGACTAGGAGAACCTCTGGCCAATGCATGTAAACTGCTTTCTCCTTTCCACACTGCATGTGCTATATGTGTGGAGTTTTTAATGGCTTGTTTAAATTCTGGAATCTCTGTCTGCTTCCTTACTTATCCTCAACCTGCAAAGCCTATTCAAAGGGGGCTATCAGCTCTCAGACTCTCCGTGGAAGTGTCTGAGGCCACGTTGGAGGAGGCTTGGAGCAAGCTGGTCTAAAGAAAGTTGTCCCTGTCCATGACACAGGGTTGGAATGAGATGATCTTTCAAGTCTCTTCCAATCCAAACCATTTGATGATTCAATGATTCTATGAAATACCAGTGGGTTTTGAGCTAGCTCAGTGCCAAAAAGGATCACCCAGTTAATATATTCCACATCTCTCTGGGGATCAGGATGAAATTGAAGCGGAGAAACAGGGAACAAGAGGCAGAGCACACCACCTGTCTCAGCATCTCTCTTCCTCAACACCAGCTTAATCTGAATTAAAAATCAGGATAGAAATATAACCCCAGAGGTGTTACCACACCCCTATGCGGTGAGACAGACCACTCCTTGCTATCAGTGTGTGCTTCTGAGAGTGTGAGTGCAGCCAGGGCCTCCCCAACAAGGATTTAAGGGTTCCCTGAACAAACAGATTCAGCATCATCTTGGGTTCAGTCCCTAGTGGTCTTTCTCCTTCATATCACTCAGGTTGATGAGTATCCCAGCACCTGGCTGAGCTGGGAGGGAAAAAGTTTTCAAGCAAAGGACTGTTAATAATTAATCTTAGCAGGACAAGGAGAAACACAGCACACTCCTGTGGGTATGGCTAAAACCCTCTGCCATGAGAAGGCAGAAATGAATGTCTGTGGAGTGTCCTTGTCCTGGGTTGCAGTGTATTCTATTACCATCTTCAGGAGCTGTTAAAACTAGGTGGGGCTGTGTCCCCTGTGTCCTCTCTCGGGACTATCTTCTGTTAATAGGCCAGCTGTCGGAACCGGGTGGGGCAGGGTCCCTTCTCTCTCCCATGCCCCATCCTCCCTCTAGGGTGGATATCTCCCATTAATGGGCCATCCAGTCTCACCACATGGCTGATAGAATTACATCCTCCCATTGTGAGATGCTCTGCCCAGAGGGAGGGACCAAGCATCCCATCCTGGATATAAGCTAAGATTCCGAACACCAGAGGCAGCCCTTACCTACTGGATTCCCAGAGGACAAGAGCTACCACTGGACCTTCAGGTGAAGACCAGACCTTTTCTACAGGATCACTGCTTCAACAGGACCATCTTCAGCAGATCGCTGGAGGACTGCAGCCACCATTTTATTGGACTGCTACCAACACCCTGACTGACAGGGTGTCAGGTTGTATCCTGACTCTGTCAGTGGTTTTTTTGTACTATTGCATTTATTTTAGTTTTTTTCCTATTAAATTGTACTTCTGACTTGGAGTTTCTCACTGGTTTTGCTTTCAAACCAGCACAGTCCTCTTGAGGAACTCAGAGGAGGAAGACAGATTAAGGTAGCAAGGGAGACCTGTTGGTGGCAAATAACTCCCCGCTGAGAGGAAGATCTGTAGGAGCCAGAGATAAGGCCAGGACAGCCTTTGGGAAGGGGCTGAAGGCAGCTGCATGCAGCTCTTCTTCAGTGGCTGTAAGCAGAGATGGCTCTGCTGGCCATTGCTCAGGTCAAGGAGCTTCTTTAGTGGAGAACAGCAATGCTGCAGTCCTAAAAATGAGAAATTTAGAGAATTAGACAGTTGGGTAGTCTGGTACTACTTTACCTTGCCATAAAGTCTGGTTTTTCGTGAATGCATAGCATCTATTTGATGTTGTTCTCTTTCAGGCAATGAAATGGATGTGTTGGGTGAAGCTGAAGCCCCCCCAAATTATTTTCCCCATAGAACCCCAGAAAGGGTGCTGCTGCAATGTTGTGCTGGGGCTGGACCAGCTGGGAGGCCTATGCAGGCCCCAGACTGGGACCACCTGAGCAGCACAGGGGGAACACACACAGCTGCTCACGAGCACTGAGTTGTGCAGATTACAGAATCAGTTAGGCTGGAAAAGACCTCTGAGATCATCAAGTCCAATCTATGACTGATTACCACCTTGTCAACTACATCACGGCATTAAGTGCCACATCCAGTCTTTCCTTGAACACCTCCAGGGACGGTGATTGCACTGCCTCTCTGGGCAGCCCATTCCAATGTCTAATCACCCTTTCTGTGAAGAAATTCCTCCTGATATCTGTTGGCCTAAGACTATGTCTCCTTGTCCTGTCGCTGGTTGCCTGGGAGAAAATAGTGATCCCCCACCTGGTTATACCCTTCTTTCAGGGAGTTGTAGGGCATGATAAGGTCACCCTTCAGCCTCCTCATCTCCTCCTGTTACAGCTCCTCAGTCCTGGGGATGCCAGTGTGTCCCTGCTGCACTTCTGTGTGTGTGTACATAGAGTGGATGCGGATACGTGCCCATCTCTATGTGTGTGCATGAGCGCATCTGTGCCGAGGCATGTGCCCGTAAGGTGTGCACATGAGCGTACACACACACATGCCTGTGTACGACCCCGCGGGAAGCGCGCTCCGGGCCGTGCTGGCGAGGGGCGGCCCCGGCCCCGCTCCCGCAGCCGCGGCGCCGCCCCCGCTCCCGCCCGGCCCCGCTCCATCTCTCCGCCCTCCTCCCTCTCGCAGCCGCACCGAGCCACAGACCACGGCGGGGCCGGGCAGGGCCGCACCATGACCGAGACCACCAAGACCCACGTTATCCTGCTGGCCTGCGGCAGCTTCAATCCCATCACCAAGGGGCACATCCA
>VWPU01021265.1:0-62646 GCA_013398955.1 Callaeas wilsoni
TGGTGGGGGAAGCCGGCAGGAGCGATCCCCTGTGGTGGGGGAAGATGGCAGGAGCAATGCCCTGTGGTGGGGGAAGCCGGCTGGAGCAATGCCGGGTGGTTGGGGAAGATGGCAGGAGTAATGCCGGGTGGTGGGGGAAGCCGGCAGGAGCAATGCCCTGTGGTGGGGGAAGCCGGCTGGAGCAATGCCCGGTGGTGGCCACCATGGGCTGTGCCTCAGGCCTAACTGCTGCAGGTCCCTCAGGAGCGCACACAGAGTAGGTCAGTCTTTCCTCCTTTTCAGCCTCAATCATTTCAGAGAGTCACAGCTGGAAGGGACCTCTGGAGATCATTTAATCCAACCCCCCTCTCCACCCCTTCCCCCCTGTTCAAGGCAGAGTCACCTGGAGCAAATCACACAAGATTTCCACTCAGAGACCTCAGAAACACCTGCTGCCCAGCCAGCCATTAGCCCTGTGCAGGGCAGGGTAGGAGGTGTGGGAGAAAATACACTGCAGAAAAACTGTGAAACACTGGTGAACTACACGTGCCAGTTAGAGAGTGTTGCTCTGGCTGCAGACAGAAAAGTAACCGAATCCAAAGCATGCGGGTAGTAAAAGAGGGGGTTTATCACTTCTGTCTTCGTTTGCACTTGGCACTTCATTCCCATTTTTAACTTGTTCCCATTCCATTATTTCTCGCTAGTCTCAGTCACCCAGATCAGGACACTTGACTGGTTCCAGAAAAGTTGAGTGAAAGCTTAGTAGTACTGTGCTGCCAATGCTTTTACCATTTTGTTTTTACAGTGCTGGATGTGATAACCATTTTCATACACTGGAAATCCTAAGAAACACTTAGCTGCTGCTAAGGTCCTAAAATCACACTGCTAAAACATCTTTTGAATGCATGTCATTTGATAAAGTTTCATTCTACAGCAGTTAGCCTGTAACATATTGATATCTTTTTTTCTGCTTGACACAGAACTCTTTTGTCATATTCCTCCAGATAAAGAATAGGAATCAATAGAGCATTCAGAACATTAAAAATCTTTGCGCTTTTTTTGGTATTTTTTACTGTCTAAGTTATTTTAATTCTGTCCATGCCTTCTTATTTTTCTACTTATTTTTTGCTTCTCTGTTCCCTGTTGTCAAAGGTTTCTTTCATCTCTCCATTTCTCTTGACTGTGCTTCTAGGACAGTGGCCTTCTTGTGGCCATCTGGACAATTGTACTAATTTGAGCAGCTGCTCCTAAAAATAAGATGGTCTTGGAGGAATTTATGCCATTTGGATATTTTGGCTTTTTAATCTGTTTTAGTGCTCCATATAGTTGAAAATTTATACCTGAAGCAATTTATATACAGAGAACCTTTTTTTTTTCTTGCTTTTTGCTTTGTTTTCCTACAAGGTGGTGACTTCTGCTCCCTTTCCCCCAGTGTGCCCAGCCACAGGTGCAACTGGTGCTGGCAGAGCTGTCTGACAGCAAGAATAAACCGACCTGTGACAAAGGAAAACTTCAGGTACCTCCCAGCATCCTATTTTGCACCTCAAAGGGGAAACTTGATTTTTATTAATCTAATAAGGTTGTTTAACCTGAGCTCTTAGGTACATCATTTGGAGGGAAGTGCTTATTTTTTTTCTCTACTTATTTGTGTAGTGTCAAACACATAAGTAAGAGAATTCTGTATCAAAATCATCTTCAGTTCTGCTTATACTGCCTTTGGGAGTCCTGATGCTGTTGCTGCAGCATCTCTAGGATTTGGGATAATTAAGTGGCTTAACGTGTGAAGAGAGCAGAATGGCTAAGAGCCACCAGGGGGCACTGAAACAAAATAGATGGGTAAAAATCGGTTGAAAGATGGGAAACATACAAAACTTTACCAAAAAATTTACTAATTAATAAGGAGGGAGGCACACTATGTTGGTAATGAAAAACAAGCAGGAAGTAAAGCTTTACTTCATGGTGACCTATGTCATAGAATTTGGGACAGTAGTGGAAAGATTTCCACCTTTCTTCAAACAGCACAGAATGCGTAGTGATTGTAAGAGAGCAAGAAAGCTGCACTTACGCAGTAGTCCTGATGGTAGTGACGGTAGGAAGTGACTAAGACATCGTACTTAGATTAAAACGAAATGAATTGTTGTCTTGGAATTATTTCTATGGAAGGATAAATTAGAAATGATTCCTGCTTCTCCTGCTATGAGACTCAGAGAAAAGAAAACAGCTGCTCTGGGTAAAGAGACATTGTCACTTTCCTTCTGTGTTCCATTTAAAACAATGCTGTTCTGTTTCTGCACTAAAACCAAGCTGAGCTATTTTGTCATATCTCTTTTCTTTAAGACTGAAATGCAAAAGCTGGATAACAAGATATTAATTGAGCAGGTGCACCAAGTGCACCTTTCAATCTCAGCTATAATCCTCTGGTGAAGAATGAGGTGCACATGTAGCCTTTCCAGCTAAGTGACACTAACGGGTATTTATCATGCTTCAAAAGAAAACAAGTTTTCATCTTTTTCTAGAAATCACTTCCATTTAGTGGGGTTTGTAAAAAGAGCTCTTGTCCCCTGGAGCGTATTGCTTTTGTCAGGCTTAGGATATGTGTCTTATCCAACCAAACAGAAGAGTTGTGGCCAAGTAAATTGCCCCTCGTGCTGCTCTTATGTCACTGTATATGACATCATGCAAAACCACCCACCACGTCCCCTGCCCCGAGAATCATTTGTCCTTGCATCACCTTGTTCTTGCACTGTTGCATCACAATACCCAAAATACTACAGCTTGCATGGATTACTGTAGTAGTTTGGTGTGAAAATCCAAGGGATTAGATGTTTACAGAATATGAACCAGCATAAAGTAAAATTTTAAAAGAGTAATAAAGGTGTTCCAGCCTCAGCTTTTACATGTTGCTTTATCAGCCCAAGTATTGTTCTATGATTAGAAAGAGATCCTTATAGCAAAAGAGTATTTCTACAGCATTTGTCACGCAAAGGTAGTCTGCCCTCATTTTCTCAGGAGATTGTGGCACTCAGCATCTGTTTTCCTCCTTTCCTATGCCTCTGTATTTTACACTGTGTTGGACACCCATGTTGATTTCACCACCCCTCTAAGAGAGGGGCAATTCCTTTTCACAGCAAAGCAAGAGGGCATCACAGAGCTCCTACCCTTGTGTACAGGAGAAAGATGTGAACGATGCCCTGCTCCTGCCCCTCACACGTGGTACACAGCCCACATTAAATGTTTTCTCTGCAGTTTTAATTACACCACCTTGCCTAGATCAAAACTGGCCTAGAAGCAGCAACTCACCAGTGGCTCAATGTAAGTTTGACAGCCTGCAGCTACAAGTTCTGAAAAACCATGAGCCAAGAGGAGAGCAGCTCCAAAAAGGAGGTAAAAAAAGCAAGCGCATTCATTTCAAAGAGGAAAGTAAAAACAACCTGAGTGGTATTTGGCAGCCTGTTATCAGTCAGGGTTTCAGTTTTCTAGACTGTCTTTTGTAGCTCCTTACACACAGGGGTGGAGAGCAGACCCCCTCTTCAGGTTTGGTTTGTTTCCTCCTCCTTTGCCAAAAACATATTAAAGCAGTAAAGAATATTACAGGCACAGGAGCACTTCAAGGGACTGTTCTGTACTTAGAAAAGGTGTTTTGTACACACTTCACACTTGGTTGGTGTTCATTAGGCAAACACTCATCTGAAAGCTAAGAGCTAATCTATTTTCCTCTGCATTCAGCTCCATGTCAGTGGTTTACCTTCCCTTGTCCATGCCCTCTACAGACACCCCTCCAAAAGCCATGCTTACCTTCTTTGGGTAGGTTCGTCAGCGTTCTCCATAATTAGTTCTTGTACAGCCATGTAATTAGCTTTTTAGAGATGTCAGTATTAAACTGCTAAAACTTCATCTCTTCAGTAATGACAAAGATTTCCCAAAGTCATCAGCTTCATAAAACAGCGCATCTTTTCCCAGGAGAAAAAAGCAAGGAGCCTCCCCTTCATACCTCCCTGGACACACTGGGCAAAGACCAGGCCTCCAGCTCACCCCTGGAGAGGCCCACGTGAGCTGTGCAGGAAATGAGCTCATCTGACTGGTGATTCCCAGCCCTGGGAGAGCATCACCTGCTGCCTGGAGACTCCCTGCTAGCACCCAGGTGTGGAACAATCTGGCACTTCACTTGACCTCACAGTTAGATAGGTGTGAATTGCTGAGGCCACCTGCAGATAAAAGGTGCTTACAGGGCACCCATCTATAGGGAACCTCGGAATTCTTGTTTAAACCCTAACAGCTGATTTGAATTAATGCAGACCTCTCACCTTGGCTTTTTCACTCAGGTTCTTTGCATTATGAGACTGATACCAGAACTACTATTTATACCAAACAATTATTCTTTATTTATAATCACTGTAAACCGTATGCTGTTGATATGCTACATGTTTGCTTTCATCCCTTCTCTTTCACCAGCTTTAGATGAAGGCCTGGCAGGTGCTATCAAAACAAAGACTGGTTTGCAGAGGGTTCAGGTGAATTACTGAAGACAGAGTCATGTGCCTGTGGCTGGATGCTGACGTGACTGGGGCAGGGAGGAACTGGCAGGACTGGCTGCTTGTAAGGGGAGATGATATCTGGGTCATGAGAGAACACAAGCCTTGGGCTATTTTAGGAGCATAGAAGGAATTCATTGGGTGTGTGATGTTACACCACACATCACCTTACCTTCATAAGAATTAGTGGAATTTGTTCAACCTATCCTACTGTCGAACAACAGACTGGGGAAAGAGTAGCTAGAGCAGGAGACTTATGTCATGATATGCTGAAGATGACTACAACATGGACAGTTCTCAAGACCAAAGATCAGCTCATCTTCATCATGGCCTACTCTTCCACATAGTGTCAGCACAGCCTGGCTTCAGGACAGGTGGTGTTGCACTCTGACCTGCTTCAGCAGAGCTGCTCACCACCTCCTCCGTGACCCATGGCACTACTGGTTCTGTGGGACCTATACATGTTACTTGTGACACTTCAGTATAGTAGGGAGAAAAGTCTTGCATGCCTCTGGAGCCTAGGGGTAGCCCAAGGACACTCTGGAATTGTCTCATTCTGCTCCTTCAGAAATTTGGCCCTAAGCTGTAATTTATATGGTAGGACTGCAGACTAATTCAAGAGCCTCTCTCCCTTGAGGCAAATCGCTGTTCTGAGGACAAAGGGGTGGCTGAGCACACCAGCAAAGCTAAACACACCTGAGCGTCACTAAATTGTACTGCTTAAAATTAGGTGTCTGCCATATGGCTTTAGGTTTGTCCTATTCGATAGGATATATGTTAGCTGAGAATAAGTAAACATCATTAACCTCAGAATTTTTATTAACAAGTTCAGAAAAAGAACAAAAGTCACATTGACTTCAGTAAGACAAGAATCAATCCCCTTCAAATACAAAAACTGCTAGGAATATCAACTCCTAGAAAATTCTGAATATTTTAAACATCTTGAAATACTGAATTCTTCATCCTCTAGGATGGTTCTACATTACTGTAACTTAA
The DNA here is from genome assembly GCA_013398955.1 of Callaeas wilsoni. Classification (NCBI taxonomy): domain Eukaryota; kingdom Metazoa; phylum Chordata; class Aves; order Passeriformes; family Callaeidae; genus Callaeas; species Callaeas wilsoni. The sequence continues at coordinate 5,508 of VWPU01021265.1, forward strand.
TGCTGCACATTAAAAAACCCTCATCACCAGTGAATATAACCTCTTCAGCAACCTCACTGGTAATTAGTTGAAATACTGCACATTGTACATTCCCCCCCACCCCCAAAAAGCCCTCAGCAAATCACATCGGGCCTCAGTTTTCACTGTTTGATTCTAAATATGAGACTGAATATCAGTTTAGAGAGCAGTGCACCAAAGGAGAAGAGCTAAAAGCAGCCAGGTGAGCATGTCAGGGGTGTGCTCAGAATGGCCAGTTCCCATCCACACATGATACAGTGCGAATGGCAGAAGCAGAAGTCCACAAAGCCACAACACAGCACCAGCCACGTCTCTGACTGTCTGCAGAAAAAGTTGTACCTAAAACCAGCTTCCCCAGCATTGCATAATGCAAAGGTCAATTCAATTCCACCTGCACAAACGTCATCACACAACTGCATAGGTATACAACATCTTCCGAGCCATTCTGGTATTCCCACTGCTCTGGTAAATGAGTGACAAGTTAAAGGCAGTATCTCTTCTCAAGTCTGTTTGATCGGTTTCTATTCCCTGTAAAAATAATGATTTAAAAAAATTATCAATATGCAAAAATAGTCTAAAACTGAAACATTACAGTGGAATCAAATTACATATTCATGGCTAATAAAGGCTTTCAGCTGTATGGAAACAGAACAAATATTTCTTGTGCTCTCCCTCTTTAAGAAGTTTCCACATCATGTTGTTAATCACCAAAGTTATAGAATTACACACTCAAAATGTTCGCAGCAATTTCAATAGCCAGCTTATAAACCAGCAAAGTACTACCTTACCTTGTCTTTGTATGCAAAGTATTTGTTTCTCCAACCAGAATGTGAATACTGCCTGCATCTTTTACAGGGTCACAAGACTGCTGCTCTGAACTCCCAGGGCTGTCTAACCCCCCACAGCTCTTACTTTACCAACTCTGACCATTTTCTAAACACACTTGCAATGTTTCTACCTACTCATGCCACAGCAAGGCAAAAAACTTTCTCTCCGATCAGACTTGTAAATGTATAACATGCCAATTAAGATTCAATACAGATCAATTAGAGCTAAACCACGGCTCAGATGCAATTAGGCATTCCTAATACTGGTCCATCTTGCTCCAGCATGCTGTTTTATAGCATGGGTGAGTATACAGAACTTCCAGTTATAATTTGTTGCATGTAATATATAGAAAAGTCAGCTACTTAATCAGAAGTTCTGTAGCAATCTTTTTTGCTGCTGCTTCAGCCTATGAGTAAATCCTTCAAAATTCATAAACCTCTGGACTTAATACATTATCAGGTGACAATGATATCTGGGCTTCCGATGACAAGGAATTAAAGTAGAAATTGAAGGAGATGCAACTACACAGATTTTATGTACCTATTTTAACTATGACTAAGAAATTCTTCACATTTACCTGACTTTATTCTCTGTCCCTAACTTACAAAGTTACAGTACCTCTAAGGTGAGGGGAGGAAGTTCAAGTACTCTTTGGTAATAGTGGATTGCCAGGTGCAGCAATCCCAGCTGGTGCAGGGCACGGCCGAGGTTGTAGAAAGACTCCTGACATGGTCCGCGCAGGTCCAAGTAGCGGTGAAGGAAGGAGAATCCCTGTAAGAGAAATCGAGCACACAACTTTTACTTCCCCTCCTGTGCATTTTGTTTTGTTTTGTTACCACTTTGGAGTGTGATGATTCTGTTGTAAACAGAGTACCTTCTTTCTAGGGACCATGTCGGCCATCAGAGAAGGCACCTCCTTCAATATGAGGAATTAGCTCAGACACAAGCAGCTAATGATCATAATTTAGGTCACCACTAGATCACTGTGGTTGAATTACTAATTAACTACCAGAGCAGCAAGAAATGATGTAAAATCACTGAGTATAGTAAGCAGGAAATGAGAAGAGAGAGAGCAGGGAACTGTATTGCCAGGGGGTAACATAAATAGGACATTGTTCAAGTATGTTATAAAAGCAGAACAGGGCAGCCCCTGTATGAAAGGCAGGCTGGTTACAGAAAAAAAGTGGATAAAAATATTAAAATTAGGCCAAAGTTTGTAAGTTTGAAATGTCTTGAAGTTAGACACTCTCATAACTGGTTTTGTATCAGCGTAGTTTGGGACCTGTAGCTTTTGTCAAGATTGGTGCAAGCTACAGTCTTTCAGCAATTTCAGAAGTCACAAAAGCTCAGGATCCTCACCACATTGTGCTGACTCCGAGCTCAGCAGCTACAGGAATTAAAAGGCATTTCAAGTTAATCAAAATACTTGGTGGAAAGTAGAGGAAATTTCTTTCAAGGTTCTGTTTGGGAATACTCAGTCAGTGGTTTATAACTGGATCTTGCAGATGAAAAGAAAAATGCAAATAAGGAAGCTGAAAATTTGAGGGTAGCCTAAACTGGAGCTCACAAGACTTTTATAAAGAGAGCTACAAGAGGCACCTAAAAGGGGAAAAGGAAGATGGGGAAAAAAACATACTTTCTAAGCCTGTAAAATTTGCTTCAACAATGCAGTTTATGAGACATATCTATGAAGGGCATGTGGCATAGATTCCACTCTACAGCAAGGCAGGCCAAGAAAAATTTGAAAGAAAATTTCAGATTACAGACACCAAGAAATTAGTAATATTTTCACAAACAGCTGGCAGCTGTTAACATCAGTGTGAGTAACAAGCTACCTTTACCCATAAGGAGAGGAGATTCAGATAGGTGCAACTATAGTTTAAAAGCACATTCATCTGTGCTCATGTTTTTCCACCTTCCTCTTTTGAAATGCCATCTTAATTCTGAAAATTTATTTAAACAGTGTATTGTAGCCATAACCATCTGCAAGATACAAAGCCAGGAAACACTGTGGGTAACAATAATCCCACTGCCTCACCTGTACTAGAAGAGCATGCCTTTTCAGCACGTATTTCTGAGAGGCCATGTGAATGAAAGTCAGGCCAATACAAAGACTGTATAAAGGCTCATCTGGGTTTGCACGGAAGGCTTGCACATACTGACCTAAAACCAAACAAATGAATCAAGATCTTGGTTGTGAAAAGCATTCCTTAAGAATTTAAGGTCAAGAAAGAAAATCTTTGAATTAGAAGTGTGAACAAAGAAACAGTTTAATATACCTACATCAAAATACAGAGGAAAAAACAGGGAAGAAAACTGTGTATTTTCAGCACCCACTGGTTTCTGAAGGAAGAATGCAGATTGTGATGTAAAAACAGAAGCAGAAAACAATCAGACACAGAAGGCAAACATGGTCCTTGCTGGGATTTAAATGCGACATTTGGAGGGCTTGACTGAAAGCAGTAGGTTTACTTCAAAGGCCTGCTTAAAACATGCAACCAGCTGTATTTGCTGTTTAAATTGGGCTGGTTCTGTCATTATTATCATCATTAGCCTCCAATTATCTTTGCAAGTTAGTTATATTTGCAATGTGTGCTAAACTTGAAACGTGCCAGCTTAATTTTTATTAGCAAAACCCTTCAGCAATGCTCTCATTTGTGTACAGAATAATTAAAGCACCAGACTAGCACTGTGAACCTATAATTTTCTGGTGAAAAAAAAAAAACCCAACTTTTTCTTTTTATAAACTTTCATTTGTTCTATTTGTTGATATTAGAACATGAAAGATATTACCAAGAGCGTGCTTGAAACTGCCAGACACGAAGGCATTGTGCCCGTTGAGGACACACAGCACGTGATTGTCAGGATTCTTCAGCATCAGGCGGAGACAAAAGCGATGGTGACGGACATCCTGAGACTGCATAGTGACTTGATTGAAGATGTTCCACAGCTGGGGCTTATTGACATTTTCCATCACCATGATTCTACAGAATGAGAAGTATGCAAGATACTAGTGAATGCTATGTAGTAAATACTGTATCTTCAATCAAATCTCAGCAGCTCAGGGAAGATAACAAAGAACAGACACTCCAAGAGAAGGTCAGTGACTGAGGCAAAGATGAGAGTGAGAAAGAGAACCAATGGTTTTGGCCAAGTCAACCAACATACTGCATTGCGCATTTTTGGAATCTGAGGCTACCGGAAAGCTCCTTCAGATTCAGCAGCCTTCTCTCCTTTAGCCAAGGCTGGAAAGCATCAGCCTGCCCTCCTTCAGAAGTACCACCAGCAGTATGACTACAGCCTCAGCGGAGGCAATTCCAGCACACACTGCTCTGCCTTCTCAGTAGCCCACCTGATATAGTTGTAAGCTTTTCTGAAGTTCTTGTCCAGAATTGCGGCAGAGAGCCCAAAGTACTCCAGCTCCTTGCGCTTCTGTCTATCCTCATAGAATGAGTAATATTCCAGTGAGGAATCCACAAGTAGCTCTGCCTCCTTGTACCGGGAGAGGTCACACAAGGCATATATAGCCTTCAGGAGGAGGTTCCACCAGTCATCTTTTGTCAGAACACTTGTGAGGACAGCAAAAATTGCTAAAAATATTGGAGCCAGAGAGTTGAGAAAAATTAGAACAAGAAAGATAAATTTTTACAAAACAAATGTATTCATCAGACTGATATTTTCAAAGACGTTGTAGCACTAACAGCTAATATGAAGTATTTACTTTTTCTCAGTTTAAGGGCAGTTCATAAAACACCAGCAAAAACCACTCACAATGTGGGAACAAAAGGCAAGCAATACACCCAGTTCAAGCTGTAGACATACTACACGAATGCAATGAATTTACTCTCCCTAATTCATCAAGCAGTGCTTAAGAACATGTACTCTGGGTCAACCAAGCCTGGGCCAGCTAAAAGAATCACACTACTTTAAAATGTATTTGTATTACATTCTAGATTTGCATGTATGATATTTGCCCTGAGGAGAATGTTGGCCCATAAGATCTCTGGAGGGCCTTCTCAATCTGAATTATTCTGTAATTTTACTATTTTTCTCTGAATGGGGACTGTTCCCTTAAGATATATTATCATCAGTTTTGCTGCCTTCTTTGCCCTAGAAATAAAGCAATGTTAACATGAACTGCATGGATTTAGCATGCAAAATAGTAACATTTCTCTCATTTTTCACATCTATGGAGTTCACCATGTTCCTTTGTTTTTAATAAACAATCTGTGATTTGTTACCTTTAGCATCGTAATTTGCTGTCTCTTGGTCATCATTGTCAGAAATTTTATCCCTCGACACCTTAATAAGATAGAGGTGTCTCTCTCCAGATTTGGAACTAGATATCAAACACACCTGAGCTCTGCTCATTGCTACCTAGAAACAAATTTAAGGGCAGCATTTCAGATTACAATTATAACATCCTATGACAAAGGCAGCTTTATGGCCAATCCATCTTGCTCGCGTTGCATCCCAAAACAGTCTGCGACACCACCATACAGCAAGGTCATGAGAAAGAACATTCCCAACAGGAATATCATCTCGGCATTGTCTCGTGCTCCAGTGCAAACTGGGCTAAGCAAAGGCAAGATGCAAACCATTAAAGCTACTTAAAAAGGCTTCTCCTGGGATTGGAACATCCCTGGGCATATTGAAATCAAGACTCTGTTTATGCATAGAGGTATAAGAAGAACAATGCCTTTCTCTATCAGTTTCAGAAGTATGTGGATAGTCAGCTCTTCAACCAGTGTAACACAATAGTCATGGTGCTGAGCAGGTGGATAACATGGAGCTCTAAATATTCCCCTCACTCACTCCCTATTTAAAAATAAACAAAAAATAATTAACACAAAACTGCCATCACTCTATTTACTGGCTAAACAAACTCTTATTTTGTCATTTTATCACAAGAAAATAATTTAAAAATAAATTTAAAAGAAAATTGTTGAAATAGAAGCCCGTATCAACACCTCAAAAAAACTCTGTGCTGAGTGCTAAAAAGGCAAGAAGCAGCTTTAGAATTCAGTGGGTTGTAAGTACACTGAGAACAGGGAGTTGAAGGCAGTATGTCAATAATTATACACACAAACTGTCCTCTGTTCCGAACACTACAGGCAGGAACACCAGTATTGCAGGCTAGCTGCAAGGTTACTATTTAACAAAATTATGAAACCATTTACATATAAAAGCCCACTAGCTTTCCTCCTGAGTTCATTTGTTGTTTGTCTTGACCCAAGTCACAGCTGTCCAATTTCTCACAGTGCAGCTGGAAAGACTGGCTTACCTTCAGCAGCATTGCCAGCATTGTGAGCAATGTGTCAATGTAACCATACATTTTGCCTTGGGAATACAACAGCGTCGAGCGATGGAGGAGTAGCTTTAATTCCTGGACAACAGTGAACATTATTATTCAACCTCTTGCACAGAGTGAGTTTATAAAACAAACAATTTTGACTCAGTACAGTACTAATAGGATTGTAAAAGCTTCCAGGAAGCTGTAAGAATCTGCAGCAGCAGGTAAGCTCTCCCTAAACTGCTCTCAGGAGTTACTGTTCCAAATTCTCCAGTTTCAGAGAAATTTGGCATGACTCTTACCTATGGGGAAGGTGCTTCCAGGGAGGGGATTCAGAACCTCTGCTTACAATCAACAGAGGCCAAACCATGGAGCAACTGCTGATCAACTTGATGTAGAGTCACGATTGGCTCTCAGTGGCCAAAAGCTCCTGCATTGACAGAAGTCATCAGGTGGGACAGGGGAAATACTGAGAGAATGGTCAGGAAGAAAGGAGGACGTGTCCCTGACACTGTAAGGAATCAGTCACTGTGCTCTGCAAGCTCACCATGGGGAGGGAAGTCTGAATCCCTGCTCCTATGCAGACATCTCGGACTCCTAGCAGTTTGGCAGAATAATACAGCCTAAATGGAAGCACAGAACACTTTACCCACCTGTTGTGCAGCATTAGCATCCTGAGCCAGTGTATCCGGGTCATACATTGGTTCCAGAGCCTCCAGAGCCTTCTCAGGTCGGCCCAGCTGCTGCTGAAGTGTTGAAAGTGAAATTCTTGCATCAAGATGCAATGGAGCAAGATCAACAACTTTGGCATAGCTCTCTGCAGCACGCTCCATGTGTCCCAAAGCCTTCAAGCACTCTAGAAATACCATAAGCAACACAACACACTTAAGTGGCAGAAAAAGAAGATTGCAAATAAATTAACATACCTTTCTGGTAAAACCACCCAAACCATCTATTTTTAAGTGAAAATATTCAGATATGTGCACTGATGCATCCACAGTTTCACTTCAAACATTATGAGTTGACACAGGATGAAATGCACAATAGATGCTGCTTCACTTACATGAATGTAAAGTACTTTTAGCTGATGTAAATTTCAGTGCATATGAAGAACAAAAAAATGCTCGACAGAGTTGTCACGATAAACTTCAATTACAGTTCTGCAAATACCAATTCTCATTCAATCAGTCAACCTACAATTCCCATGATCTTGGATAAAGGTCCCTGGAAATGCTCAGCATTGTATTATCATCTCTCAGTCCCCCATGTTCAGCAGTCCTGCCTCTTCTCACCTGCGTGCCGAAGCCAGACAACAGCCAGGTTGTATCGCTCTGAACAGACAAGGGAACTCAGCAGAGGCAGGGCTGAGTTGTATTCTCCAACATCCAGAAATGCCTCTGCGACATCCAAATACAAGTCACCCATATCTTCTGGATTTTGTTCCACCAGAGTAGTCAAAAGAGGCTTTAAGAAAAACCACACAAACACTTAAAGCACAAATAATCAATGAGAACATTTCTTTAAGGCATGGTTATTGGAAGCTTACATTTTTATCCTATGATTTTTATTCTACTTGCATTCTGAACTATATTTCCTTTATTTAAATGTTAGTTTGGAAGTCAAAAATAAAAGATCTGAAATTCAGAATTCCTGAAAAGCCCCATTTTTCTATTCCAATATTTCACACATCCAGTGGGTTAACGTGTCCATCAGTGAGGAGCATCCTTTGTGAAAGAACAGCCTTCAGATTTATTATGGCTTTATGACAAAGTGAAAACGTCTTCCTTAGTGTTCAACAACTTTGCAACGTGGTCCTGGGCCTGTCACAGCACATAGGCTGTCACTCACTGTGCTTTAGTAATACTTCCACTGGAGGCACAATTTCTAAGGACAAAGATACTATTTCTGCTATTACAGGCCTGCGAGGTTCCTCTCTTAGAACAGGGGAGAAGCAAAAGGAATCTCCACAGCTCCCTCAACCACCTCAGTCTATGAAAACAGGAGCAATTACTTGCTTTTGCAATTTCTTAGAACATTCCCCCCCTTCTGAGTTGGTTTCCACTTACACTGAGTGGCTCCAAGATGTTCAAGTGAATCAAGCACACCATCAGCTTGACTGTGATGTCTATGGGAACACCCTCAGGTATGCAGCAGCTGACCTTCTCCACAGCTGTGACAAGACAAAGAATTTCCTTCTGAACCCAGAGGCTTTAACAAGCACTTCTCAAGCACAACATCCCCTCCAGGCCATGCTCAGTTACACTGAAGAAAATATTCTTATCAACTCTAGCAAATGTTTGTCTCCCCTTCTTTTTCTCCTCCTCAATCTCTTCCAAGAGTTGGAGCAACATCTTCCTACTGTCTCTGAGACTAATAATTCCATGTGAGGTACCAAGTGCTGTCAGTTTGCATCGACTTCAACAGCAGGTAATTAGAGCCTTTGCCTACTTAAGAGGTACTTGCTTAATAAAGCTTTCCTTTAACAGTTTATGCACCTGTACCTTCTCCTTTTTTTTGGAAGGAAATGCCCTGTATTAAGGTTCTTGCTCTTGCTAGGCTAAGTCCTGTGTACCACGCACTGCCTGAACACATTGCTAAACACAGTTAACTACAGAACTTCACACAACAGGCAGGCTGAATGCAACCTGATCAGAACGCAAACATGAGGCAAAGTAGCTACCCATGACAATACCAGCAAATGAAAGGTCACTCAATAAAATTCCATTATCACAGGTCCTTCACATACAGTTGTGACACCTCCTTAACTCCTGGTTAAGTTCTCCTTCACTTCGATGCTTACACCAGACATTCAGAGTGATTGCTAAATCCTGAGAAAACTGTGATTTCCAAATAAAGTCTCCCTACCTCCTACATCCACATCCCATTACTGCAAATCACAACACGCAGACTGATTCATCATTCTCCTAACACTGCAAAACACAGCAGAAGGGTAACTATTCACCTACTTATACATTTTTACAAAATGAAAAGTGTCTGGCTGGATTAGAAGAAAGTTCTGAGTAAGGGAAAAAAGAAAAGTACAAAAGAAACCTTTCCCAGATGAAGCCCTGTTTCTATTTGAAACCTCCCAGCTGTTATATGATTGCAAGCTGGTTCCTAAGCATATGATCAGTTCATAGACTTGTACAAAATTTTAAAAATAAATTACTTGCCTGGAGCACTGGATTCAGCAACTGGATGACTCTGGTCGTCAGTCACTGACTCCTGGCTTTCCTGAGTTTCTACCACTGCACCTGTGTCTTTTTAAAAAGATTATCAGATTAACCAGTAGCACCAGCTAAACCAACAGTTACTTGCTTTCAAATCCATAACTGATTGGCAGCTTACCCTGAAAAGTGGACTGGGTTTTTCTTGTTTTGGTTTGGAGGTTTCTTTGTGTTGTTTTGTTTGGTTTTTTTTTAAGGGCAGCAGAGCAGGAAGCAGTTATAAAAGTTACAAAAGTTACAAAGCAACAGAGGGTAGAGAACCAAGCTCTAGTTTAGAATCTTTCTCTCAACCAATTACACACACGAGGTAACTTGGAAACACTGTGTTCTAATTCCTAGACTCATTATAGTTTGGTTTCTTATAAATTATCTGATGAAAGTCTCCATCAGGACAATTGTTCATAAATCAACTGTATTTCTACCTAGTCAATCAGAGCAAAAAGCCAACAGAAATATCTTATACCTGTATTAGGCTTGGGTCAGATTGCTGAAACAACCACTTTAATCACAAAAAAGACTGTCTGCTTACAGAGTTGCTGTGCTGTGTCCATTCTATAGCCTAAATAGACATTTTCAGAGGAAATTACTTTCATAAAGCAGGTTTCTCAAAGACAACCCACTTCATTAAATTACAAGCTAGTATGACTAGATTTCAGTTAGATGCTTAGTAACAGATGCAGGATGTATAAAGAACATTAGTCTTCTAATGTCAACCTTCTGTCAAAGGTTGACTTTCTTGAGCACAGTTGCCACTAAGCTTATCATTTTATCTTTTTTCTAGAAGCTATTTATCTGGTAGAAATAACTGGTCTGATGTAAACACTCAGAGGAATGTTCAGAACTTTGAAAGGCCTCCAGTTGCCTGGAGAGCAGTCCTTGTCTTTAATGAGTCAGCCGAGCTATGTGGACACCAGAGGAACTTCTTACAGCAGGCTGAGGTCACGCCATGTAACTCACTAAGAGCACCCACAGATTTCAATAGAGAAAAGCCTGTCAACAATGCAGCAAAACATACCCAGGAGTTGAAAAGGTAAAGGAAAGATGTCATATCACATGAACAGCAGGGTCTGAGTAACCACTTGACAGCTACTTACCCTTTTTCTCCTCAGCTGCACTTTTTTCTGGTACTTTTTTTTCAAGTACAACTCCCGTAAAATCTGTAATAACCTAAAACAGAAAAGTAACTTGGACCATTTCAAAGATTTAAAGCATAAATGGAGCAACCAGCCTACGTGGCAGCTGTTTTAGCCATCACAAAAGTTATCGGAAGAAAAGATGCATTCATCTGCCCAAGTAGAACCTTCAAAAAGAAACAGGGGAATGGTTCTGCGACTGTAGTTCTTCTCTATTAACAAATCCAGTAGCTAAATCCTGTATACATAAAATTGACTGATTGATGTTTAAGAAGGGAAGAAGTACAAAAAGGGTCAGAGGAATTGTCTGCAGGCTCATGATACTGTGCTCTGACAGACAGAGAGCTGAATAAAATCTAAAGGAGCAAAAAAAACCCCAACCCTGAGTAATTTAATATTAGCAAATAAGAATGTTCACAAGAAGAAGAAGTCCCAACTTACAGGGTCTTTTCAATCTATCTTGGAAAGTATAACAACGGCGAAATATCAACATGTCCCCTCTCAAAGCCAGACCAAATCAAGTTGGAAATAAGCCTCAAAAGAGAGAGTTAACAAAGTTGGACCAAATAAGCAATCATCTCCAGTTCCTGATGCCTTAGAGTCAAAATGTATTGTCTTTCTGGAATGTATGCTTAGTACTTAATGCATAAATTATTAGTTGTAACACAAGTATGCCAGATAAAGCACAACAATCTGCATTTGAACCATCAGAGCATTCAGTGCCATGATTTTAACCTTCCACTTAGAGAACGACCTTTGCTGGTATCACTCATAAAACCAGCCTGAAGGTCTTCTCTGGCTACTAAGATTCTGGTCACTACAGAAAAGGAGAGGAAGGATCCCAAAACTTTAAACCTTGAACAACATACAAATCTATCAGCCCTCAATTTATTAAAACCAACCATTAATTTAAATGCTAATTACTACAGAACTAGTAGCAAGCAGTCTGTTTCCGACGAGCTCTATCTTTACAGGAGCAGGACCCTATTTTAGCACTGCAGGAACATAAACCATCCGTTGTGGCTGGCAAAGAGGTGCTGAAAATGACACCCAAATGCACTGAGCTGTCCGTACCGCCAGAGCTTTGTCGTACTGTTTGGAGGAGATGTACAGTTCAGCTGCAATGTTAACATCCTCCATGGACACAAGGCTCTGGTGCTTGGTAAAGGCCTCTTCCACTATCTCAATAGCAGAGGTCACATCATTGGCTTCGTAGTAGCTCCTACAAAACACAGATAGGAGATACCAGGTATTTGACATAACTGACAATATGTACTTTGAAGAGAAGCAAAAGGATTTTCATATTTCTCTTATTTTTGCTTATTAGGAAAGATTTTCATTAGCAACTGGATGTTATAAAAGACACTGAGAAAGGGGGTGTTTTTCCTTTTCTTGCAACTGCTGAAAATTTTTACATATTTCAAATAATTAACAATACTTTTCCTCCCCTATTTGTTAGGACACTGCTAGAGTTTTCATCACAGTCTCCCCCACTGGAGCCAGGTATCAATCATGTACCACATTAACCTGGTTTCAGAAACCTTCACTAATAATGTTATAATACACACCCTTGCATTTTTTGGTACATTTCACAAACACAAAGATCAAAAGACCTTAAACTGTTTTGAAACGGGCCAGTAACAGCTTTCCACAAGAAATGATACAAGGAGCTCACAAGGCAGTAAAAACTACTGCGGGAGAACTACATTCCTTAACCACCAGCCTCCTCTGGCAAAGCAAATCCCAGTGTTTGCAAAGCCAGCTCACTTGGCCATGTCTCTGGCCAGCTGCATGAAGCGCTCCCCGTCGGAGGGAGCCAGGAGGTTCAGGATGCGCCGGTAGCCATCCATGGCCATCTTGTGCTCCCCCAGCTGCTCGTACAGGCTGGATCTCTCCCACAGGTAGCGCACGTTGGTCGGGTTGTATTTCAGAGCTACAGGAAGAAGCAGCAGCATAGGAGTAGTTTAGGAAAATGCAACAGGGGATTTCACACTCATTTCCTTGATTCATGTTAATGGACATGCACAAGGTTTTTGCAAGGACATCCATATTATGGATTCATTAATCTTTTATTAGAGTCCAGACTAAGGTATCAGAATCTTAGCATTCTGAAGCAAACTAAACTAGAAAGGAGAAGAAAACAAAATGATTGCTATAAGCACCTAACATTAATTTTAAATGATTAATATGTTTGCTACATTACCTTTTGTGTAGCAGAAAACAGCCTGTTTAATATTGTCCTGCTCCAGTGACATTTCTGCCAGTCTAACCCACTCCTCAGTATTGCTAGGATTTAAGTGAGCTGCAATCAGTCCAAACTGTAGTGACTTCTCCATATCACCCTGGTCTTCATAGATCATGGCAAGAGTGGAAAATGGCTCGTGAGCAAGAGGAGCTGTGAAAAGACAAAAAGAATGACAAAGATTTATTGTTTAAAATCCACACTAGAAACAAGTAACTTGCCTTTCTCAAAGGACAAGTATCAGAATTATACAAAACACCCACATGTGCTGTTTAAATTCAGGAAAAACTTGCAGACAAGTTTCTGATTCCTTTCTATAAATTATTAAACAGTTTGACTGAATCTAACAACAACCATTTATAGTACTCTTCTACGCTGTAAGTCATGCTGATGCTTCTACCTTGCATCTACAAAGACAATAAAAGCAAACTGTGTAAAGCTAAGCCAAGGCCCAGGCCTCTGCAGAATTGGGGTGCTAATTTCTTTTTATAAGCAAAAAAATAAAGGAAATGCACCACATATTCTTCTCCTTGCTTGTACTGTTTACTTTCATCTTCAGTGAAGCCACACTGAATCCTCCTCCTGCACATAGAAATTTCACCCCATCCTTGAAGCCCAAAAGTTTGCCCATTCTCCCATACCTTGTCGAATGATTTCCATGCACATCAGAATGGCCTCCTCACGCTCTCCTCGAGCAAACCTGATGTTGGCCTCTCCCATCAGACCCCTCAAGGCACGGGGAAGTTTGCTGCGAGGTCTCTTCTCCTAAATGGAAAAGTGATGCTATTTCTGCCCAAGGTTAAGTTGTGCCCAAAACAAGGAGACCTCCTGTTGTGCTTAACACCACCTAACACCTAGTTATTTAAGTCCTAGCAATATTAAATGACTGACACTGGAAAAACTGGTTTCATGATTTCTGAAAGCAAAGACAGTATAACAAACACCAGCATAAGCAAAATTATCCTACATGGAACAATTTTCAGGCCAATTTCTCACCAAGTAGCTAAAAGTCACACAAAGGGGCATTTATGCACTATGGTGAGGAGACACAGGAAAGTTACATGAAAGTTTAAATACTTGCTTTCATCATTTTCTTGGTCTCTCGATTAAGAACCATCTCCAAAACAAAAACATCTCCAGCTGTAGGCTGCTCAGTAGTTTCTTCCTCCTCTTCTTCTTCTTCCTCCTCCTCTTCATCCTCCTCCTCTTCATTTTCCCCAAGCATGGATGCAAAGACCCGATGAACAGATTTACTGACCCCATCCGCTGTTTCTCCTGGTTGAGAAAGAAGTAAAATAGGTTTATGACATAATGAAGAGGACATGCTGCTTATCTGGTCAAGTGCAGAGGAAACAGCAGCCCACTTGAAGCAGCTATTCTGTAAGAATGCTGCCTGCAGAAATGCAGAAAAACTATTGACAGCCTCTTTGGTTTTGAAGCTCGGCATTATTCATCGCCAGTGCTCGGTATGGCCCAGCCCGTAACATTTTCTGGGTATCTGAAACGAAAGCATGAAGGAACACACAGAACGAAGCAACAGTTAATCAACATTTTTCTCAATCCAGAAGAATATTAAGCAATTCTCAAGCACTCAGCTGGCTGGCTGCAATAAGCTTGTCATCTGAAGAGGCTGTAAGTAAGCACAGAATTCTACTACACAACAATCCAGCAACCAACTTTTAGAAGTAATTTAAAACAAGATCTTGTAACCATTCCACCCATGACTACAAGTACCTTTAAAGATGTGCAAATGCAAAATCCAGATTATTTGCATTTCTCCAGAAAAAGAACAGAAGTCATTAAAATAAGTAAGAAAACGATGCTAAGTACCCCGAATAAATAAGCTTAATGCATATATTTTTTTAAAATGTCACATTTTTTATTTACAACTTCTCCTTATGAAGTGAACCCAGGGTTATAACTGACCACAGATCTATATGCAAAACTCCAAACATGTAGGGTTCAAAGGTTTGAGCGGGGGGATTGAGCACCTGCAGATTTGATAAAAAAATAACCACAGTATCAAGCTGGGACTGAAAACCAAATCTATCATGTATTGCCTATACAGGAGAGGGACCTGGGGACTACACCTGGGTTTATGGTTATTTTTTTCAACTTGGATATATTTGGTTGTTTTTATTCTGACTTGGACATTAAGCATCTAAACACAAGACTTTTCTTCCCCCGTCTCACATCTGAAAAAAACCCCATAATTATTAATTTAATTTCCCTTTTATTTCAGTCCCTTTGGAGACCAGAAAGGGAAAAATGGAGCCAAGTTTTCATCAGTTATTGAAGAGCGAATGCTTCCAATGCCTTTTTAAACACGAATGATTATGTTAAAAACACGTACCGTCAGTTTCATCCTGATTTTGGGATTTCCCAGAGGCTTTTCTGGATGAAGATGGAGCCTCTACATCTTCCTCGTTTTCCTCAGCAGACGCATTTTCGCCCTCCTACACACACCAACAGTATCAGTTATTAGCTTTATAGCATGGCTCGTTTTTATCTCCCCATATGTTTACAGTTACCATTTGGACCATGGCTTTCCAGCCTTTGCACTGCCAGTGAAGCAGGTGGGATAAGCACCGTGTTTTTAAGTGAATAAAACCCAGCATCACTTGTTTTCAAGACATTTCTATTCTTATCAATGTAGGGTGACTCAGATGGTGACTCTTCACATTACTTTTGACTGGAGAGACCAGTCCATTGCTTATTTGGCATTACAGTGAGTTAGGATGACATGGTTGAATAGATTAGGAAGAAAACCCCAGAAAGTTATGTGTGACAAGTCCTTCCAGAAGCCTGTCTTTTTAAACACACAACGAAACATCAAAATGGCACTCATTAATAAATAGTAAGAATGCTGCCCTAGGATAATACTTATCCTTCCATGACAGCTGAGTTCTGCTGAATTTGCTCTCCGAAGACCAAGAAATGCGGAAATTCAGTAGCATTTTGACACAAAGACAGCAAAGTTAAAGTAAACTGCAACACTCCGACAAATCATACAGATTTTCCCTTAATAACACCGCCTACACAGTGTCGGACACAAAGCTGTGTCTCCCTGTATTTACTGCTGCAAGAAGCCAAACGAGGAGCCGCACTGGCTCTCTCCCTTAGATCCCAGGCAGACGCTGGAAGGGGAGCAGTACAGTATAACCGAGAGCAGTTCATACCCAATCCTGCTCCTCGCTCCGACCCAAAGCACCGATTACCCGCGGCGCGGCTGCTGCTGCCCAAGCACTGCCGGGGCCGGCACCGCCCACAGCGGCGGCACCGCGTCCTGCGCCCCCCGCACACACCGCCCGCGCTGCCGGCGCCTCACCGGCACCGGCTGGTGATGTGAGCGCAGGAGTTCGCAGCTGCGCAGCCACAGCCCTGGCTGAGCACAGGAGCAGAGGGCGCGAGCCGCTCCACACGCACAGCGGCGCTCCGCGCCCTGCCAGGTGCTGTCATGAGGGGGGCGGCCCGGGCCGCGAGGCGGCCAAGCGGGGCAGACTCACCTTTTCGCGGCTCTTGCGCTCCTCGCGGCGCTGCTCGAACTCCTCGAAGGAGATCTTCCCCTCCAGGTACTCGATCAGCTCCGGGCTGAAGCCCGACATGGCCCCGGCACGGCACGGCCCGGCCCGGGGGAACCCTGTGAGGGAGGCACCGAGTCCGTCCCGCTATGGCGCCCGCCGCAGCCCGCGCCCGCCCGCGCGAGTTCCGGGCGGCGGTTGCCGCGCTCGCCGCTGAGGGCGGAGGCGGCAGGAAAGGGCTCGCACCGAGCGCGGCCGCGGCGCAGAGCGGCTTTCACTGCCTCGGGAACCTTACCGACAGGGCTTTAACTCATACACGGAGCGGTGGTGCCGTTCTGACTAGGGCAGGGTCAGAAATGGGCGTGCGGGGCAGGGGCGGGGCACAAGCAGCCAGAGGGCCACCAAGAAAGGTCTTGGATCAAAAGAGGAGCTGAAAAAATGTCACGGAACACACCTTGGGACATCTCGTTCTAATAAACTGAAAGGGAACATTTATTTACCAGCTTTGAACAAAGACACTTGGCAGTAGTTACGTGCACGTTGTGGCACTCACTCCTCATTTATTCACACTTAAGCACAATTCTGCTCACAAACTGCAGTAGCCGAAGAGCACACATTTGTCAAGAGACGGAATATGTGCTCATTACAGCAGGACACCAGATTTCATTGGTAGAAACGGTGACACTGAAGAAAATTTTGAATTGTCAGGTAACAGTTAAAAAGTCAAAGCAGTAAAATTTTACTGTGAAGGTTTCCACTTGGCATGGGGTTCTGAAGTTAACGCCTGAAAAAGACAAAAAAAGGTACAAATATGTGAGACAAATACAGAAATATCCATATGCAACCAAGCTATGATCCAAACCCAGACAAGAGAACACCGGCTGAAACGCCCCCACTGAGCACAGCAGAACTCTGTTCTCACAAAACAGTTCTGAACTCTGAGAACTACCATGATCATCCTGAACTACGCACGACAAAGAACTTCCATCAGGCATTTTCTCACTGCTGCTGTGACTTAGAGCAGAGCATCCCTTCTGAATTCCCTCTTCTTTTCTTTTTCATGCACAAAAATACACATTCTGAGGTACTTCTTTTTTTTTCTGACATAAAAATTCAGCAAAAAGAAAATTCAGTATTAAAATTTGAGTGCAGTCTTTATTATGGTTCATGGTAATAGGAATAATGGACCTTTGATTTTGATTACAAAGAGAGAAGGGGTTGAGCAGGCTGAGAACAGGACAGAGCTGGAAATCCTAAGCTGAATATTGACTACAAAATAAGCACTTTAAGATACTGAGTGAATCACCAAAATGCTTAGATTTAAATCTTATTGAAATTCTCAACTATTTGTAAACCAGAAGAAAACAACAACATTTACCTTGAATGTAGAAGATAATGTATGCTTTGTTAGTGCAATAGCTTATGTCTAAATTAATTTTCTTAATATACATATATCACAAGAAACCATTAATCTCAATTTATAATCTTACTCTTTTCAATTCCTTACATAAAATCTGCATCCCCTATTAACTGTACATTTTCAGAATTCTCCTCCATATGAAGGAGGGGAGAAAAGAGGAAAACAAAAAATCATGGTCTATATAGGTCTACACAAGCACCATCTGTTGTTTCATCTGAATAGCAATTACCTCATAAACCTCTGCCTCAAGAATTTTAAAACCCATTAAAGGTAAGGGTTAAGGTCCTACATTTTAAATTCCTTCTGAGAAAGAAGTTGCTTTTATACTTCAGTCAGAATCTTTCTCTGGGTTACATGTAACAACATTAGAGGACAAGGCATTCTCTTTTACCTTGCTCAGCAGAATCTTTCAGCCTTTGAAATAATTCTGAAAAGATTTTTTCCTTTCTTCATAATCTGCAAATGCAGAAGCAATAGGATCTGAGTAGAACACGACAGGCCTTGGTCCTTCATTGGTCACAGTGAAAGCAGCTGGGAGCTTTCTGAGATCAAGACCCCTGCCCGAGAAGTAAGCCTGGAGCGTTCTGAAAAACTGAACATACGTGAAAATAAATAGAGCAGGACCAATGGAGATTAATTATTTCTACTGATACAAATTAGATGCAATATTTGTTCCTTTGTGGGATGAAATGCTCCGTTCTGTTCAGAAACTGATACAGTGTAGGCAGCCTCATTCAGACGTGTCCACTCCGTCCATGGCTTGTACATCCTAAGTTGCTGGTCCTGTGACTCTCAGTTTGCTGCTCATTTATGCTCCCCATGAATCACAGGGGCTGTGATATAACTGCACCCCTTATAAAACAGGCCCAGCCAAACCCCTGCTACAGCAAACAGGACAGTTCTGTTAAACATTTCTCTAAGGGTCAGCAGCAGTGGGCAATTGATTTGAACCGTCCCCTTACCATCACTTCAAAGGAGAAATTAATGCTTCTTAAAACACTGAGGAAAAATTACAGGAAATTTCCTTCACAAATTCTTTTTCAGATTGTGCAAATGCTCTCTGAGTGATATTTTCGTAGCTGTCACATGCAAACTTATTTGTACTTCCATAAGATAAAACAACATGGAATCAGAGCACACATTTGAAAGAAACATAGTAATCATTCCTCTTCTGTTTCATAAAACAAGTAGCTGTATAATCCAAATAATTTGTTAAAAGCGAAAGCTGCTGGATGGAGATACAAGGAAGTTTTATGTGCTGCTGTGCTCTGAGAATGTCTCCTCAGTTAAGGGGTACATCTTGACTGAGAAATGCTTATTGACTATACAAAGTGCACAGTTCCTGACATTACATCTAATGGCCCCTCTTGCCTTTAAATTTAGACAATAAGGAGCCTCTTGATGGGAAATGAAAAAACACACAGAACTTCAGCTCTCCTTCTTGAAACATTTCCTTACCAGGTCTCTGTTTCTGGGGTTATCGAGAGGCTTCAATTTTTCCTCTGGTTGGAAAGGAGCACCCTTTGCCAATCCTCTCACAGCCAGTATTATATACAGACCCAGGAGCAGCACTTTCCACATGCTGGAGATGAACAGACTGTAAGAAGGACAGACACACTCCTTAAATCTACAGAGCTGTCACTGGGAACACATACATTATGTGAATCAGAGGAAAATCTGCCCACTGCAGATTACATCCATGTGCTATCAACCCTTTTTTTGTTTTCATAGTACTAAGATACTTGGAAGAACAAATTATGCTAAGCAAGTGTTTCCCGTACCAAAGCTACTTCTAGACACTGGACTCTCTTCTGAGGAACTAGTAGAACACTTAACACAAACTACTACATTTGTAAGTTTACATTTATTACATACAGCCATTTTCAGTGGCTAATACGGCACCAAAACTCTGTGTGCTCCAAGGAGAATGTAAAAATACGGCTCAAGATCCAGAGAGCTCAAATTTTAAAACTGCATCACATTTTACTAGGTATAAGAATTAAGTGCAATGGTATTTAATACAGCCTGGTCTAATATACTAGCGACCCATTTCACAACTTGACTCAGGGGGAGAAAAGAAATCCTCTCTCACACATTCTTTAAAATAGAGCTTACCAGGGAATTTGGCTTTGGCTTGCCCCTTCTTGGTTGGTCTCCTCGTAATCTGTGAACAACCTGATATCTGCACTTATATTTCTAGTAGACTGTAGGTGGGTGTCAATGACGTTAGCAGGAGTTCAAAAATACAGTAATGATTCCATTTCCATCCATGACATAAAGACCCTTGAGAATTTCATCCTTGATACTCTTCAGACCTGTTGCTATCGAACAGTGCAGTACAAATTCCTCCCAAGCCGTATTGCAGAAAATTGGTGGTAGGCATATAGGAAGTTTAAAACAATTCCCAGGAGAAACAGCACAGCTGTATCAAAATATTATTTTTAATTAAAAGTAATTCGCCCTATCTCTAGAATGATGACTAATGGTTTTCAAGCAAATGAGATAAGGATCACTTTCTTGATGTTGGAAAAAGAGAGAGAAAAGTAAGGTCTGTTTCAATATCCAAAATCATAACATTTTAATGGAAGCATTGCTTTCCTACCCTGATTTTATCAGCAGTTAATATCCTCCTGTCACACTAGAAATAAGACAAAGGCGGCAAGGAGGGCTGTGCTAATTTACCTTGGCCTTAGTGCATAGCATCCTTCATATCAAAGCTGCTCATATTTTTTGTTTATAACTTCACTGCACTCTTCTCTCCATTATATAGATGATACATGATTTAGTATCACATAAAATATATCCCTAAATAGACATGTTAAAATTAAAAATATTTGGCCATCACCTTACTATCGAGTATAGATGTTTACTTCTGACTAGAACCTTTACGTTTTTCTTTGGTATAAATTTTGAAAGCAAAGTAAAAACCTACCACCACCCTTCCAGGAAGGTGAAGTTTTGGACATCCAAACATCATTAGCAACACAATAAACAAAATCCTAGTAGTGTTACTTGCACGACTATAGTAGTATATAAAAATTCAAGACAACTTATCCAGCTTGTTTATTATTCTGGAGATTTGGATTTTTTAAAAAAACAAACCATACACACAAAAAAGAAAATCCATCAATCCCCATCAATTATGTTTCATAACACTCAACTTCCAGATAGTGGACTCATCAAGAACAGAGCAGTAGCAACAGAGTAACTTGTAAAAAGGCTGGCCCCAAAACAAGGGAACTATCTTTCTTGATCGTCTAGGTAGGTATTTATTTCAGCTAGAAGTAGAAATATGCTCCTGTAGAAAAAAAGAGAGGGGAAAAGGCAAGATTTACAGTTTGAGATTAGATTTTAGTTCCTTTTTTAGCTTTGGAAAGAGGAAGAAAAAAAAAACCCAGAAGAGCTGGCAGTTTTCTTCTACCTCTTTTCTCCTCCCTCAATTAATTTATTCTTTTGATTTCTTTACAAAGAACTGAGGGATATGCAGTATATTCAGCTAGTAAAACATACCAAAGTCATCTGCAAATATGAAACAAGCTTTATTACCGGAGGAACTCAGGCAATTTGGATGACTGATGAAGTATAAAGATATGCAAGAGATTCAATTAGCATTTATTTTCTGTGAGCTGACTAAAAAAAAAAATCCTTACACACTTTTATTGTTGCTTCCTGAGCTAAAGCTTTGAGAAGCTGTTGGAGCTAAAAGTCTGTGTAGGCCTAATGCTCATATTAATGTGGAGGTTGGTTTTTTTTTTAGTAATTTCAATTCCTTCCTTCAGAGAAAGTCAAATATAAGCAAAACATATTCATATTAAAATACTATTAGTATACTTACACTGATTGAATAAAATTGCACCCTTCTTTGAGAACAGTAGCTACGTTTAACAAATGCTGTCACAGCCAGATGTCAGCGTGCTGCCTTTTTAATGCAACCAAATTTAAGCATCAGGTTTTCTTGATAAACATCTTCAGTAAATCCAATCTTTTCAAAGTGTCTATACTAATTATCTAACCTTTCTGACACAATAAGTAATGTTCATGTATGTTTGAATTAAATTGCCCTGAAGATGAAAATGCTCATAGCATTGCTTGCTCAGTTCCCTGCAATTCACCTCTAAAAGGTAAAAATCTAAAATATGTTAGTTTAGCTGAGAACAAGTTTTATATATATGATGCTCTGTATAAACTGTGCTATTCACCAAACACTGTGAGTTTTATTGCATTTCCCATTCACGAAGCCTAAGGCTCTGGAGCTAAGATACTGAGTCAAGCTTCATCCTGTATGATCTTTACTGCATTCTGCTTGAGGTGTGAAAGAAGCATCTGTTAAAGTACTGCTCCAACCACAAGGCTTTTGTTTACTACTTTTATTTTCTGCTTAGAATCCCAAGTATTACAAGTGAGAAGGAAAAGCACCAAATTGCTCCACACAAGTACCTGAGCCCAGACTAAAGGCAAACGTTGATCACAACACTCATCAGCGTGTTTGTACAACAGCAGTACAGGCAACAACACTCCACAGAGCAGCACTGGGAAGTGGCACTTTTTGTGAATTACAACCATTTGTACCAATGCAAGCACGTTGGAATATCATACAAAAATATACAGAAGTGTTTCTTTAGCAGGGGATATGCTATACAATGGACTCGAAGTCATGCACACTTAGGTTAAAAAAAAAAGACCAAAAAAACTGAAGTACACACTGCAGACAGGGAAACCACCAAACAAAACAGGAACATCCCAGAGTAGCTCTCAATCGAGTTACCCTCAACTACAACAAAAAAGTACCACTATTTAAATGCAGTTTTTAAAGACTATGAGATTTTACCTTTCAGCAATTTCAACATTATCTGAAAATACGTCTTCTCCAAGGTTTTCTCAGCATCTCACAAGACAAGGACTTTGCCAAAGCTTATGATACATGGCATGATCTGTAAG
Source organism: Callaeas wilsoni (assembly GCA_013398955.1). Classification (NCBI taxonomy): domain Eukaryota; kingdom Metazoa; phylum Chordata; class Aves; order Passeriformes; family Callaeidae; genus Callaeas; species Callaeas wilsoni. The sequence continues at coordinate 28,128 of VWPU01021265.1, forward strand.
AACTTAGTTACAAACATTTTTATACGCACAATCATTTCCTGTAGTTATTCAGACATTTATAGGTAAGACCCTGTTAACACCTCTAAAAACCTGTCAATAGTTCCATGTACAACATCAGATTTATGATAGCTACCTAAGAACTGAAAACAGAGGAAGAGTTAAAAACATGTAAGACAGATTGCTTGAGAAGTGATAGATTTCCCCCAAAACTACATATGTTTTCTTCAAAGTTTTAAGTCCTTTTACAACCAACAAATCCTTCCCTCCCCACTAATCACCCAAACCAGGTATTTTGGCCAACATTATTCTGTGTTTGTGCTTGAAAAAACAATAAAAGGTCAGTGGGGAACCAAGTTACACAGTTTTTCTCGAATTATCTTTTTACAGAAAGGCCTTACAGGTAGTTCTACCTTCTCAATGGTTTCAATACTAGAATATTCCAGTGGCTAGAAAATCACCAATGGCTAGGATTGCTGAAACACCATCACAAAATAAAAAGTTAGGTGACTGGAATGAGTTTGAGAAGTCCTAAGCCAGCACACTGAAGGAGGCAGCAGGGAAGACACAAAGATTGCGTGTTCCGTGTCGTGCCACAGCAGCAGCAGCACTGAGGCACCCAGACTGAAGTCAGAGCTCAATAAAAGGAAGTTTTTTTATTCCTTTGCTGTCGACTGCTTCAAACCAGCTCTGTGAGCAGCTGACGTGCAGCCATTTCGTGTGCACGTCTAAATAGCCACAGCACAACAGTAAGCTCTGAGATGGCATCACTTTCCAAGATCCAGTGCACTGTGGTGCTAATATGGGAGGGGCGGAAGTCAGAATTTGGGGGAGCTGTTCAAAACACACAAAGAATCCTCTAGCGACAAATAAGGAAAGCCAGGGGTGGCTTTTCCTGAGCTCTTTATATTAAAAAATATACAGCAGAAATCCTTCTACTGTATTAAAACAAATATTTCTAGTATTCTTTAATGAATTGGGAAGAAAAATGTGGTTTTTTCCCCCCAAAAAGGGAATCTACATGTGAATTTTCAGGGATTTACATATGAATATTTTTCCTAAAAAGTGAAATTTAGTATTCAAAACTTCTGGAGCCTTAACACAATCAACCAATCCCACCCCTGTCTAGTTTTCTTCTCCCACTGGTGAAGATTTTGCTATTCAATAACTCTATATTTGGCTTAAACTACAATTAAGAGGATTTTTTTTTTTAAATTTTTGAGGACTAAAGATCAAAATGCTTAAAAATAATTTGACACACAGACTTCAAAGTTGAGACAGATATCTGCGACTAGTTTTCCTTCCTCATTTTTCTTTTGGTCACAACAGAAAGGCTTGAAAAATTCAGGTCAGCTAAAACTTTCTGACTTGGTTAGTGTGATTCCAAACAAAAAATATGCTGTACTTGTCATAAATCTTCATTTCTCTAAGTGTAAAATGGGGTCAAAATAATTTTTAAAAGCCTTTTCCCCAAATCAAGTTTCAGTATGATCCACACAAATATTTTTGGTCAGCTTCAAAAATCAAATATAAGGCTATGGAAGTCCACAGGCTACAGTTAGAGTGTATTCATTTACTGGTTTAAGGCACAGTATATTTTCTTCTTCTCTAGAAAGCTACAAGTTTACAGTCACAGTGAGGAATTTCACATTTCAGGTTTGGTCTGGCACTCTAATTATATGTGTCCTGTCTACTACCTGTAGACTTCTGTAAAGAATTCCAGCTGTCAGGTGCTGCAGTCTCAAATCCTGTTTCCAAACTCAGAGTGAAGAAGGTGGAAAATACTGAAGCCTGAATTGATCCCAAAATAGTGCACCCAGCCTTTTGTAAAACTAAACATCGACACACTTGCACATTCGATACTTAAAGAGAAATTCTGAAATTCTTTAAGTTGGAGGGGGAAAATAGTCCTGGCTGGTATTTCAAACAAACCGGCAAAATTCAACAGAAGGAGTCCACAGGACACAGCTGCTGCACCTCCTCCCAGGCCAGTCACGGTGCCCACTGTTCTGGGAACATCCTGCTTGGCACTACAGGGCAGGGACACTGCAAACCAGAGAGAACTGCACCTGGAAGGAGCACCTGGAACGATGTGCCACGAGGAACACATATTGTGATGTTCACCGCTCCCGGTTTTTGGGGACAAACACAGATTCCTACAGAAGCCAGAGCACAACCTGGCAAGAACTGTAGAGAGGCCATGCTTACAAGGTTTCTTTATGACAGCATGAGTAGCAAAATCTGTCTACATTTAAGAATGCAGAAAGAAACCTTAAATCTTAAGAAAATTAAAGTCAAAACATCACGGTTCAGGTTTTCATCCTACAAGGCAGTAAGCACATTTTTGAGGCAGTTATGTGCTTAGACACCTGAAAAATTCAGGGCTGGGCAGATTTGCTTAAGTGAGAGCTATGGAGTTTTCTCTTTAAATGCTTAAAATTTATTTTTAAAAGCAGCAGTGTCTATTAATGAGAAAGTGTATACTTTTTACTTAAGTTTGACGATAGAAAAGCTGATTAAAAGCTTTGAACACATTCTTCCATAAATAAGAATATACATCAGAAAGTATAATCTTTGCAAAAGGTTTTCAAATTTTTAAAGCTTTTATGGATTCTAATATTCTAGTTTAAAGTTCTGGCTCTAAAAAAACCACAGAAATTGTACTTTAAAATAAAAAATGAATTACTTTTGAATTGTCCTTCATTGTCACACATTTCCTAGAGGCTATACAACAGCAGCATGTAGCTTTGGTGACAAAAGTACGTCTCCCCTAAATCAACAGTGATGAAAATTTTATATTTTACAGTACTGTGCTAAATGCTTACAAAAGCTAGATTGATTATCTCCCAGAAAAACAGAGATGCAAGAAGTCAAAGCTGTAAATTAAGTGAGAAACATTCGTCATTAAATGGAAAATAAGCATTAAGAATTTAATCAATTTTACAACTAACAATTTTCTACTAGCTTCGTGACTTAGAACAGCAGATCAATTCTGTACAGACTCTACAACCACTTCCAAAAACATTTCCGCAGCTCAGAGTATTAAAGGTCAGTAAATGGCTGGTTTTATCTCAGTATAAATACAACAAAAGTCTAAACACACTCGACCCTGTATTGAAATAAACTTGATTCAAATGAGAGCTTCTCAAATGTTTACATTTATTAATGGCTACATAATGGATTTTATTCTGTGCTGTCAAAGCTCAGAAGCAGATGCATGAGATTTCAGAAAAACACCATCTGAGTTCATCACTTGTTACTGGCAAACACATGGAAAATGAGATGTGTCAAACACTGACATATGCAATGCTTTTGGGGTTAAATGTCAATATTTTAATTATTAACTGACTTTAACATTAGTCCAATTAGTTTATAGATTAAAAATTCACTTAGACATACCAGCAGTCTCTATGCCTTCTACAATGTATTACTACTGCACTGCTTATGGTTTTGTCATTATTCATCTATTTGTTTTAAAATGTAGCAAATTGATATCAAGGAATGAATTGCCACATGAATTAGCTCACTCAAAACCAAAATCAAGGCAGAACTCTAAATGTGAGAAATAATATTAACTGAAATTCCAGTTACTGCAAGTTTCTTGGAAATAAAGCATAGAAAGAAACCTCCCACCAAAACCCCCCAAATCAATCCTCTTTCAACAGGGTGCTGAAATGTGACCCACTGCAACCAACTTCTAAATCACAACTAAAAGATCACCTCTGGACAACATTAATTCACTCAGTTCCAAGGTATATTTGGTAATTCCAGTGAAGAGGTGAGTTTTTCCTTATCAGACACATCGAGACTTTCCATGAAGTGTTAGCTACAAGTGTAGGTACACTGTCACTGCAGCACGATGACACCGTCAGGAACACGTTTGATGACATCAACCAGAAAAGATTACAGACTTCAAGAGTAATTTCAAGGTATGAAGATATCACTGGAAGCTTCACATTAGATCTCTCCCTGCCAAAGAAAGATTCTGCTCTACCGAAAGTTAGTGGCATTTAGTATTTTAAGTTCTTACCCTGTTGCCTCATTCTCTATCTGATAGCTTATAAAAAAAAAAAATTACATTACATCCACATAAATAGTTCTTTTTTTGAATACATCCTGAGATCTAAACCCTTACAATTTGTGCCTTGATCTCCTCCCACATAGTCTAAATAATCTAAAATTTGAAGAATAAAGTGGAATTTTAATGTAATTAAAGGTAGTAAGAGATATTATAAGGTATTTGCCAAAAGCTGTTTTATAAATGCAGCCAACTCATAATAAAAGATATTTCAGTAATATTTACATCTCCTTATATATGCAATTAACAGTATATATATTGGGTTATCCTACGTTTTTGCTGAAATGGTAACTGTGAACAGTGGCAGAACTACAGATTCACCTAGCAGAAGCTTCTTGTCCAAAAGCAACAACAAACAATCATTGTATTTTACCTGAAAAACTATCTCAGACTGCTATAAAATCTAGTCCTTTTCAGAATGACAAGTAGGATAATTCATCCTCTCTTAGAATGGGATGAATTCTAAGACTTGTTCTAATCCTATTACCATCCATTGATTATATGGCAAATCTAATTGGGATTAGACTCCTAATCTGCCAAACGGCTGAAGTTGTCCAGTCCAAGATCACTGCACAATCCAGATGCACATCCCTGACAATAGTTTAAATCTATTAAATGGCACACAATGCATTTAAATTCAAAATAGGAGTAAGACTTCCCCTCCTTTCTGCAGTAAAGGTAAACCATCTCTGAGAAAAGGGAGTGTTAAGGGAGATGTGAAAAATTTGTCATCTGGGATCTCAGACTCAGGATTATATCTATTCCTACCTCCAACTTGAAAATCAGGCAGGAATATATACAAGATACTGGAACCTACTTTATGAAGAGTGCTAACAATTATCAATACAACTCCAGCTAAAAAAAATCATTACATGGAGGGGGGAAAAGGTGTTATCCTATGCTGCTGTAAGTTCAGTAGGTTTCACTTTATGGCATATTTTGAAAGCTATCAAAGATACTAAATACTAAGCCTGTTTTCTTTCCTTATTCTGCTTATTATTTTTCACCAACAGTTCCAACAAATGAATTAATGCATAAAGAGTCTGTTAAGATGGCAAAGCAAAATCAGAAGTAAAACAAGGGTAGTAAGCCAAAAGGACCACGAAGGTCAAGGAAAACTATCTTCCACAGAAATCAGACCTGGCACATTTCACAGCCCTTTACCAGCCCTAGTGCAGTTCTGCCACCATCTTTCATTCACAGCCAACTGCAAGTACAACAGCCCTATTCTTCTATGTCTGAACAGCAATTTTTAGTTAAACCAACTGGTGCATTTGGCTACAAGTATATTTAGTCACACAAATTATCTTATATACATATACTGTAGCATACATTTGATTAGAAAATATGAAGATATAAGCTATTCAAATAACATTTCTGATTTACAAACACTATATATAATCTAACCTTTTTTTAAGGTTAAGACTAGAATACCAGCACATAGATTACTGATAACAGTGACAGTGGTTTGGCTAGCTACAATACCCTTACTCAGTTACAGCAGTTTTAATGACTTACTAACAACTTGAACTGCTGACTTGGATATAAGCAAACAAAACACACGTGGCTTTCTTCACGTCTGTCCCTCATTTTGGAAAGTCACTGTGTGAATTGAGTCTTTCCAGCCAGCTCAAAGGAATTGACCCTAACAACACGTTAGAAATAGCTGAGGCACTTTAGGCAAGATTATTAAGATATGATGGAATTAATGGGTCAGGCTGGCTGTACTACTGTATCAAGAGTATACTTGATTGACTGTGAGCAGCAGATTTCCTCTTGATATTCCTATAAGATGATTGAGCTGGTCTAGGATTTCCACATGAAGGTAACAGGTATCTCAGACACAGCAGAGACAGCTAACACAGAAGCAAGTAGTAAGCTCATCTCTACACAGAATCAATACATCATTTAAACCTAAAGACTGCTGATATTTCTTCTGCTGGCAAAACACATGCCCAGGGGACAGAATTCCTTACACATAGCTATTGTAGGCTTTATTATAAATGGCAGTCACTGTAGCATCTAGGCACTAAGATAAAATTGATACAGAGTTAATAATTATGGTCAGTATTTCCCACTATTACTGAGTTTGCCCACATGCAGAAGTTAGCACTGTACGGCAGGACAGGAGTCTGCAGGGTTGTAACTATTCCATATTCATTTTATGTATTGGCATTTACTAGGAGATGGTTGATTCTCTGTTTATGATAGGAAAAAATCCTGCTTTGTCTGCTTAGAAAGAGTGCAGCAACTGCACTGTTAATTCACACCATATCTCAACTTTTGCTAGCTTCTACATCCGGACAAAGTCCAAGGATTAATTTCAAAACTCCAGAGAAAACTGACAATGTTTTAAAACAACATTACAGCAAATTGTTTATGAATCTGCTGGTATCCTTCCTGAATAGAAAGCTACATAGAATACTGTTGTTTTCTCACTCTCACAAAAAGTAAAATGTGTAAGACTTGCAATAATCTCACAAATGTTCAACTCACACAGATTGAACAAATGATTTGATAGAAATAACAGTTCTAGCAGTACATTCTAGTTTGTCTAGACACAAATGTGGCAGCTTTTGAATGTAACATAAACTAATTAAAAGTATACTTGGCTGTGTGGTTTTTGTGATAGTCACAGTGCGCTTGAAATGTACTGAGTTTTAACCAGCATACTTTAGACCTGCAAGAGATGCAAGTTCAGAACACAGACACTGCATGGCACAGTGAGTAAAAAAAGTCTGTTTTAACAAAGCAGTATAGTGAAATACCAAAGTGTCTACAAGGCAGAGTATTGAGATGTTGCACTGATATGAGTTATGTGCTTATACAGAGTTAAATCACTCCATTTTCAGAGACACAGAATAAACACCAGGAAAAGTTTTCTAAGCAACGTGAATAAAACCATGAATTTTTTGTAAAGTATTCACAGTTCTGTCCTCTTTCCCTCGTAATGTAAACTGCTGATCATATTAATTTAGGCATTTCTGTGTTGCAATTTTTCCCATCTCCAGTGATAAGTTTCTAGGGTGCGTTGTCCTACAGATGTCCTATATAGAATGAACATTACACAATACAGCACAGCACATGTAGAAGAAGAGAAAAGGTTACAAAGTGTGGGACTCTGTATAAATGCATTCGTCCAAAGGCCAGCATTGCAACAGACAAAGGGAGTGGAACTTTGGCTGCAATCTTCAAGAGTTTACTGCAAGAATACAAAGAAAAAAAAAATATCATTTTGTAGCCAGATATGTAGAAAGTATGCAAATACCATATTTCATTTTCCTTTGCAAAACAATTTATATTTCAAGGCTTTGGTCATTTTTAAAACTGAACACCTAGGTCTAATGGGCCATAAAAATTGATGCATAAGCAAGAGAAACTATTCAAAAAGTGTAATGTCATTAAAAATATTCTTATATTAATTTAGAAATTTGTTCTCTGTAACATAGGAAGATTTAATGGTTTAGATCACTTGGGATGACAGGTACTGGTCAAGAGGATAAATGACATTCACTATTACTGATTGTCATTCATGAGGCATTGACTGATTTCATATCTCAACAAGAAACATTCTGTCAGCAAAACCAGGTTCTCAGAACTTCTTAATCCAGCAGAGAACACATTTCTACTCCCACAAGAGGAGCTACAAGAACATAACTATAACGCTTTAGAATTCACTTTTCCTTGTAACTGACAATAATTGCTCAATGTATTTGGATTCTGTGACATTTGAAAGGATTCAATGAGCTGAGTTAAAAAGTCACAGTTCAAGAAGTTGTTATGCAGCCAATTGCTTAGATAGCACATACCTCATTTATTTCCATGTGGCAAATACATGGGATTTTCTCCACTTAGCTGAACTAGAGGTAATTTGTACACACTTTAGCTCGTCATTTAGACTTAACCACAGGAGTTCACGGATCTCTACAGAGGCTGAACAATTACAGGTCTGTACAGCATAAATGAAGTTTTACCACACAAATGGGAAGTCACAAAGAAGCAGGAAAGCAAAACTAGAGACTGGGCTACAGTACCTTGATTTCACTTCAGAAGTACTTGAATTCATTAGAATTTCTAAAATGCATACGAGAATAATAGCTGTGGATCTACATGGATCAGGATCAAGTCTAACATTGTACCTGCAAAGAAATGGTTTAAAAAGCATGTCACTTCTAAACTAGGCTGGCAAATAATGTCCATGTGCTGATGACAACAAATATACATGAAATCTACATGGCATCCCAGCCTGAGTCCTTTCTGAACCATTGCTTCCTTCAAAATAGCTCTGATTCACTTAGCACCTACTTACACCATAACACAAACCAGATTGCATAGAGAAAACAAAAGTAATTAACAGCAGTCTTTAAAACTGTAAGGTAACTAATAACGTAAAGAATCATTTACGACTTTTATTATCTTCAAAGGTTCCTGTAACTTTCTCCCATCTTAGTGTCAATTTAAGAATTTACCTGAGATTTTTTAACCAGTAAATTAAAGACGGCAAGCTGAGCAGCACAATCCATGTGAATAAATTGAGGATTGTAATGTGCATCTTCAGACTGTTAACAGCTTCAGCAGCTGCTGTACTGTTGGAAGGAGACTCTGTTGCTTCTGGAACATTGTCCACTGAACTCTGGGCTTTGACTGTGTGTGTACTGGAGTTCTGGGAAGTTTCTTTTGAGTGGCCTGAACCCTGGAAAAGAAAGACAAAAGTCACAAAAACGGGCACAGGCTTGTAAGAACCCATGCTGGGGAGAGAGGAGGGGAAAACATCCTAACAGCATCACACCAGCTGTGATTTCGGAAGAGACTTTGCAATTGATGCCTCAAAAAGCCATCAAAAGAGAAGTTCAACAGTTAAATTTTAAAGTATGTAAATTTAACCAGAAATTTCTCATATACTAATAGTTTATATGTCTATGGGAGACAAGAATGGAGAGTGTAGATGCCCTGACACCAATGATATGAAAAGAAATGGACTTCCTGGAGTAATAAAGCATGGGGGTGAAAAATTACAGATGATCATTCGTGGAAAAAATACAGGAGGTAATGCAACTAGAGTAAAACATTGCCTGCAGGAATAAATAGCAAAGATAAACGAATCTGAGTTGGCAGATACTAACTTCCAAGGACACAAACAACCCCCACAAATGAAATAAAAAATTATATAGAGATGAAAGGAGAAGATTTTAAACTAAACACACGAAGAATCCATGCAAAGAAACCCAAAGAAAACTTTCAAGAACTTTTTCTGTCAGACTGCTTTGTTCTATGATTGCAAAAGAGAGCAGGTAGTTATCACATGCTTTTATCCACACCTGCTTACATCTTTGATCCTATAACATAAAGTAACCCCGAAAATAAAGTTCACACTGCATGAAACCCAACATTTCTTCACTGTTTCAAACAGATCCCTATTTACTGCAGTCTCAGTCCATATTCATCTAATGCATCCTGTTTGTTATCTCTGGACTAAAAAACCCTTAAGCTTCACATGCTGCCTCTCTAGAAAAAACATATCTACTTGCAGGATAGATTACTACCTAGAAATTATTTTTCTAATTATAAGCTATGCATAGTGAAATACCAAAATTTAGACAAACCCTGTTATTCTGCGTGTATTCAGAGACAGTCTTCTTCTTAAATGACAAGTTCACGTTGCAGAAACTCCAAACAGCAGTCATGTGTGATGGAGCAGGCTGCTCGTGGCCTGGCTGCTCCTTCACGTCACACATGCAGCAACTGAACTACAGCTACCCAGTCACTGCAGCACAACCTAAGAGTACCCAGGCAGAAGTTTGCCAGGCAATTTTTGGTCACAGTTTGGAACAGAAGCAGGGAACAGACTCACCCTGCTGTGCATATTTTGCTCTGCTCTTACAGTCACGTGCAGTTTTACAACCTGTAAGACAAACAGTTGCTTGTTTAATAATGTTTCGTCACACAAAAGCTGTAGTAGAGAAAAAGAAATGGAGGACTCCTTATTTCTTCTTCTTTTTTATAGCTAGATGATTCTAGGGCCCCAATGGAGCTGTAGCTTTCCCCAGAAGCCAAGGCCAGCAGCTGATTTACCAGTCATAGCCATGGGGTGAATCAGGAGCTAGACACTGACGTAAGGGAGGCCACGGACACTGAATGGCAGGGACTGAATAGGGACCTTCGTGGCACTACCCAAGGGATCACAACACTGGACACACAAGACTACCCTAATTCTTCAATATATCCACCCTCCTTCCTCCTTCTCCATCAAGATCTGTGAAAAGTCTTTAAAGATATACAATATTCTACAGAAAATTTCAACTCCTCTCTTCGCTAAATTTTCTCTTCAAGGCAGTTATTAGTCTTTGTTTTTATAATATTGCCTAGCTATAAGTTAAAAATTTCAATTATCTGCATTGCTGTAGTGGGCATACGGGACCACACATTTCTTATGAAAAAGCATTAACAAAAGAAGAACAATTCTAAAAATTACAAGATTATGACACTGATAAATTAAAAATACCTATTTCAAGCATGAGAATAATAACAGTTGTTTTACATATGAAAAATCTGGATTTTTGCTTTTAACCTGGGGTTAATTCAAAGCACCCAAAATTTTCAATTCAGTTACAAATACAAAATGTTTAGCCTTTCAGTACCTTGACCAAGTACTGAAGATAAATAATGAGTACAGCACATGCACCACAAGTGGTCCAGCTAACCAAGGCAAGAGATATCATCCCACAGAGTCTTCTGGGTGTAATCAACTTATCTTTTTGAAGTACAGTAGGTCTGGAAAAAAAAAAAAGAAAAGAAACAAAACTCCTGTTGTACTTCTTCCCAGACATCAATTTCTGCTTGCTTTCAAACCCAGATGTCTAAAATCACGTATAAATTCAATCTGCCCAGAATTCAATCTTGCCCAAGCATTCACACAGAAGCAAACAAACAAAAAACCCAATTGTCAGGGTCAAAGTCATCTAGACGAGCATAATGATATAGCATCACGTTGTTTTACCTAATCAGAGTTAACCATAATGAAGAGAAGAGTCTCAAGGATGTAGAGAAAAATACTCCACTCCAGTAGGCAATGCCTGTCCCAAAAAGAAATAGAATCAGGGACACAAGGGGGAACCATGCATCCTGACTACTCAGTACAGCAGCATCCACCTCTGGTAGTGACAGTGATTCCCATATCTCTCTAAACCAGTTAAACCTGCCAAAAACATGAAAGCAGTATTATTTATCACTTCCAATTGCTCTTACAGTTAGATATCTATCAACTATTCCTTCTATGACAGTCTTTCAAGCAAAATAACAGTCAGGTGTTCACAGTGACTATAGATAAAATTATATTTCTCCCCAGCAACAGTTTTACTGAAACTTCTGCTTTGGAAACTGCTTTAAACAAATAAATGATGCAAACTCACCCCTGCAGAAACACAACAATGCTTATAAGAGGTTCTACTTTGTAGGGCTTTGCTGTCCTAACTAGTTCGAGGGAGAAGTCTGAACACTGGCCTAGAACCAAGAACAGAGAGCATCTGTAGTCACTGTCGTGTCATGAACTTCAACAAAGATCATCCACAACAAAAAATAAATCCAGACAATGGTAAGTTGAGTTGTAAACAAGATAACCACGTCTTGTTAGAGTACTGCAAGGCTGCATACTTCACCACCAAGGCCCTTCTCCACTGGGTCACCCACATTAAGGTAATATGTCACGTGAACTTCTAGAGCATTATGGAGTTTGTTGCAAACATTCCCTGAATTTTAATAAAAATGCCTTTTGTATGAAGACATGGCTCAAAGCTATTATGCAAATCTCATCTTCATGCAAGAAATTGTGTTTTCTGCACATTAACAACATATTTTAAACTTTAATATGTATTTTTAAGTAGACTTCTGGTAATTCTAAACTACTGTGCAACACCAATATTTCACAGAGAATGGACTGCAATTTAAAATAATAAGGAAATCTTTCGCTACAATACAACCTTGAAGAACTACCAGCCAAGAAAAAATGAAAACGAAGAGCACAGATCCAAGTATTTCCATAAGCTGAATGATATTTAGCTTAAAAAATTCACATCTAGCTAATCTTTCATCAGTAAATTTCATAAGCACTTTCTCAAAAAACAGAGAAAAAACGATTTTTAGAAAGCTACCTGTTGATCTCAATGTGCTCAGTTGTCCTCCATAAGTAAGAAGAATATTAGAAACAATATAGACTGGAAAGGCACCAGCATGGAACCTTACTATCTGAAAGACAAGGATAAAGGGATAACTTCATTTCTATCTATAAAAATGAATTAAAAAACCACATACACAAATATTATCACGAAGCCAGAGTGATAATGAGATTAGAAAATCTTTCTTAAAAGATCCAGTTTCTCATTTTAATGTATAAGTATTTGATAACCCCCAATAGCAATTAATGTTATAGATGGAAAATACTGGAATCTCTCATAAACAGCTAATGAAATAGGTTTGGAGAAATGATCAAATTAGAAACAAATGGGTTTTTTCCCAGTCAAGGCAAGTATGGAAAAAATAAAGTATCACATTTCAGTAAAATAAGTTTGAAACAATTTAAAGGCCACTTTCCAAGCAAAATCTGCATATAGTTATATATGCTTTTAGGCAAAGAACTTTTGGAAGCAATTATATGCATGCATTAATTGGCTTCCACTCTCCCAAGTCATGATTAATATACCCATAGCTTCTAAATTCTTGTAAAATAACAAGAAAATGAAAAATCTTTGCTCTAAATGCATACTTTTAAGTAGAGAACCTTGCCAGTAATATTCCAGCACTACACTTAGGTGCTTGCAAATTAATTACTCTTTAGATCCAGAGAACTGCAGATGGCCAGTCTATTTTTACTGATCTCCATGTTGAAATGTATTCTTCATTGATAACCAAAGTAGATTTGTTGAAAAGGAGCATATGGAGCTACTTAGACTTTCCCCCCCAACTTAATTGATGCCAAATGTATTTTAAAGTTTTAACACTAGTGACTCATCAGGCAAGAAAGTTAAAGTGACCTACAGCGTGGTCCCTTTACAGATATTGAGCTCACCACAAAGCCACATGCTCCACATTTAGAGCAGCTCTTTAGAGCTAGAGAGCTTTTCTGCTCCTCCAAGGACCGCGGCCTGACATTCACCTGGGAGGGGTGCCTTGCCAAGGGACAAGGATGCAAAATGATCATTGCATAGTGCTCCTCTTGGCATCAAGAAGGAATCTGAAGTGCCACAGTAAGGAAGGGAGGAAGTAAAAATTTCTATAGATGCTACTGACATTAAAAACCAATTTAGTGTTAGGTTTTCTTACTTGCCCAAGCACCTGTAGAAGTGACGTCTTCAGAATTACCTTGAAGAAAAATATATATTGTTTTATACAATGGTAAGCATAAGTAGAAAATATTTTTTTGGAAGCAAACTTAACTATTAGAATACAGCAATCCCTCACCTAAAATGTACACCACCTTACTCTTGACATTTTAAAAGCAAATGCTTTAAAGTTTTAGAGAGTTCAGTACAAACCCAGCTGTTGCAAAATACTTGTAACGCACATTACACATCAAAAAGGCCAACCAGCCCACCTTTAGATTTGCTTAGTATTTATTTAGATTAATTAGGTATGGTTTAAAAGACTGAATTATGCAAAATTTATCCAGTAATGCAAACCAGCTATAAAATAAAACTGTATTACTCACTTCATACTGACAGTCGGGGGAAGAGTAGATATTTAGCTCTGGAAGGCTGCTGTCGTTGTGAGGCTGAGCAATGTGCAGTTTGGCAGAAATCTCAGCAAGAGACGGAACTCTGAAACAGAAACTCACATGGTCACTGCTGTCCTTATAACCGAGCAGAAAAACCAAGCATGCTCAGTCTTCAACAAGTGCACACAAAGCAGATCTACCACACCAAGTGTCACCACAAGCTGTGAGCAAAGTGGTGTAAGGAACTGGTTTATCCTGTCACAAAGCACTATGTGACATCCTCCATTCCCTCTCCTCTGAACTATCCAGGGACATGGCTCTAAGCAGAGCAGACAAGTTCAGTGAACACGCTGCCTCACAGAGCATGTGAATATGCTCAGTGCCAAGAACGGGAAGGACAGCTCCTCAAGAATACAGTTCAGGTTCCTGCAAGTATTGTGCTGCTGGAAAACACAGGGGCTTGGAAATTGTGAGGTAGCCTTAAGACTTCTGAAACAAACTAGAAATACAGTTTTCCAACCATCTAAAATACGGTCAGGTTGTTCAACTTCATTAGTGACACATATATTTCAAGCTGTAGCGTTTGATTTTGTCAGGACTATGCTGCTAAAGTGAACATAGGACTGCTGTGGGATCCCAACCCTGGCTTCCAGGAACAAGACAGCATCCAGAGCAGCCACTGCCCTCCACTCCTGAGGGGGTCAATGATTACCCTGAGAACTTCAGACCAGAATATTTGACTTCTTTTTCGAGAAAATTAGTGAGAACCACTAAGCAAACAATTAGTAGGTATTCCTATTCCAGGAAAAGTCAAAATAACTTTGTCAACAAGGGCAGAAAGGTAAATGAGGAAAAGATGCAGAAGCCAAACACCTAAGACTGGAGAAACTGTCTCACATCAGATATACTACCACAACAGGATGCAAATATTCTTCAAAAAACATACCAAGAAGTTATTAATCGTAAAGTCCTTACTTTGCTACAATTATTGAGTCTTCATGTGACCAGGGGATATGAAGTCTGTAAACACTAGGTTTTCTTTCTGAAAAGGAACAGCATTAAAAGATATAAATTTAATTAAGAGCAAGATGTGCCAACTGTCTCTAAAAACTTCAGGGCCAGTAAAACAAAGGTGGCACACAGATCACTACACAGAATCACTGGGCTTGCAGTTACATTGCAATTGACATTGCAATGCAGATCAGAGCAGTTAGCAGCAAAAAAAAAGACATTTTTTTAACACAGGCTGTTACAGGACAAGACAGATATCAATGTTTAAAGGAAGAACAGTTATGAGAAGAGTTCTGCTTCTCAATAGGAAGCTGAAAGCTTAATCTAATAAAATCCATCACTTTCTATTGTTTTGAAACATCCTGTTTAAGCTTATGTAGCTCAACATTCAAATTTGAGTCCCGTTATCAGCAAATAAAAATCCTAGCCAAATGTGCTTTTCTCGAGAAACACTTTCAACATGAGGCAGAATCCTGCTGGAAGTTCAACTTCCCTTTGCTGGGAAGTAAGAAAAACAAACATTAAAGGGCTAATTCCTTCTTTTCATTGAGCTACCCTTAAAGTGGGAAGTGAGAGATATTAGCAGACACATTTGAACAGATTACAACAGTATTGCCTAAACTCCACTCTATGAGAGGACTTTTGTTTCTACAAATTTTCAAGAACTTATTTTATAAATTTATACTTTAGAAGACTTCTATTTACCTTTGAGTGACTGGCAATGGCTCTCTATATAAATTTTGAAAGCTTGATATATCTAGAACACAAAAAATAGAAGTCACTCACTTTTCCCCAAACAGTGGTTACATTACCTTAAAAACTTAAGTAGGATTCTTACTTGGTTGAAGTGCTGGAGCTGGACACTGTAAAGTAATCCAGTTGAATTTAATAGAATTTTGCTTGAAGAAAGCCCTGTAAAGGATGTAATATTTTCACTTATTAGATAAAATTATCTGAGAACTCACTACATTTTCCCATTTTTTTTTCCCCAGGAGAATTACATACTTTCATATCTGTTAGTCTAAACCCCACGTTTCTTATTTCTTTGTCTGTTACTAACAAAAGCAGTGTTAGCTTTAGTGAAAAACAAACCCCCAAAAGCCTCCTGACTTGACCTTTTTAGGCAAATCTGTTATCCAAAGGTTAGTTATATTAGTTTTCCATTTTATCCAGAAGCAATATACTATACTTACCAAATGAAAAAAGATGTGTTACAGGGAGCTGTACAGTTCTGGAATCCTCCTTGAAGAATTCACAGCCCAAAGTATACTGCAATCCAGGATATTAAAAACAGATCTAAACCAAGCACAAGACTAGAAAGGCTTTGCACTTGCCAAATTACATTTCCCAAGTGATCTCTCCTCTATCTTTGCTTACCCTGAATGTTGTGCATTACTAATTTCACTGCAGGATGCCTCTGTCACAACTATCTGAAGATACACTCGGAGAGGAACATGACACTCACTTGTGCTGCGAATAATTTCTTGGATCATGGATTATTATACCACAGACTCAGAGACTGTATTTGTGAACAGAAAGCAATGCCAGATCTGATTAGACTGGAAATTCCAATTCAGTAATGTGCCATTTCCAGGACTAACTGGAAAGGCCTGCCAGATCCAGATAGGAACACAGTAAGTCTGCAAATGTTCCTCTTACTGGGATCCTGAGAGTCCTTGATGCAAAGATATCCATCTCACTTGTGAGATTTGAGCTATGAAACTCTGCACAACTTGGTCTACTACATCATTTGTGGTGTAAGAGCTTGCAGAGGTATCTGACCTATGCTACCCAGAATCCAGGTGTGGTGCCTTCAACTGTCTATATTCTCTGCTAACCTGGGTAAGAGAAATGACTGTTCAAAGGTATGAAAAATCAGGGTATCAAGAAAATCAAGGAAGATTACCATTAGAATCTCCAACAAGAACTCTAAGACCTGATTTGAGAACTGTTCCTTTGTACATGTTCCAAGTGCTATTCATGCCTTGTGTTTGGTATTTTATCAAAGTGTTTCTGAGCCTACAGAAGATAACAAAAGCTACTTTCAAACCCCACTACAGTGTGGGTCTGTGGTTTCTCAAAGTAACTTAGCACATATTTAATATACTTCCTTTTCCTCCTGTCATAGCACCTGAAAGTTGTGAATACATTAAGCAAGCAATTTCTGAATGTCATATTTGTTTACCTTATTGCCAACTGCAGGTGGTACCTGAATGACAATGTGGGACAAAGAAGGATAGTCTTGAAGTTTCAGCATTACAACCTTAGAAGGAAAAGGAAAAAAGAGAAAGAAGAAGAAAAGCCATTACTGAACGTACCCCTTAGCTTGCCCCTTGCCAGTTCCCAGTTGTCTACCTCTTGCACCCTCTTCCTCTGGAATACAGCAGCCTGTTCCAATGCTGAAAACAGAACAGCTCCTTCCCTATGATTTGCAACTACTCCCTGAAGCACCTCTCCCTCCTACAAGTTAGGTACACACTTACCTTGGTGGTTGGAAGCAACTCAGCTCTCCAAGATAAATCAGCAGCTTCCAGGCTGTAAAAATTCATGCACATTAAAGGATGAGCATATTCATTATGCAGGCCCAGCATTATGGCAATAGATTAATATACCAGCTTCTCTCTCTCTCTGGATTAACATTTTAAACTGAGAAGAATTTTGGGTGTACTGGTACCATAGTAATTTATCAAACTACAGTAATTTCATATAGTGCAAATCTTGTTTGTGCAACACCAAGCCAAGCAAAGCTCCAAATCTGTCATACGGAAAGCCTGCAGCACGTATTAGCCAGGCAATTTCAGACACAAAATGAAAACTCTTCAGGCACTGGCATTGAATTATCATGAGGTTTTATTAGCAACTTTTAAACGTCAAAAGCACAAATTTTCCTATGGCAATATATAAAATATACCATATAAATAAAAAACTTTGTTAGATGTTAGAGAGTTTACAGCAGTTCTAAAATGGTGTGTACTTATACTGAGTTCACACACTGAACTGCAACACATCCATTCAGTCACTTCAAGTTTTGATTTTTTGAATACCAGAATACAGCTGTTTCTCTAAATAGTGTTCATGACCTCAGGACACAGTCCATGGCTAACCCACTATTATTAGATGAGGTTTAAGTAGCAGTCCTGAACTAGGCTAACCTGCACTTGATGCTGATCAAAGGTTATTCAAAGGAATAACAACCAACTTCTTGGATCAGGAAACAGTAATTATGACATCTGGATATCTGCTGGAGGCAAGACTCTGGCTGTACACCTCAGGAGAACAGATAAATACTGTGCTAGTTCAATTTTGCCTGCAAGCCTTCCCTAATTTGAAGGGTAGATTGAATTTACTTCGAGTTTATTTTACAAATGTAAGCTAAGACAATGTTTTAAAACCATTTTGTAATGACTGTCATAACAAATAACCACCAAACCACCCACACATATTTTTCATATGGCAGTAGCAATTTTGAAATAAGAGATGCTGTAATCCACTCTTCGGAAGGCTCTGAGTGACATTTGATGTCTTTTGTCATAGGATTCTAAAGAAACATAATCATAGAGGGATTTGGATTGAAAAGGACACTAAAAACTATCTAGTTCCAACAGCCCTGCCATGGGCAGGGGCACCCTGTACTAGAGCAGGATCCCATCCAACCTGGCCTTGAACATCTGCAGGGATGGGGCATCCACAGCCCCTCTGGGCGAGCTGCTCCAGTGCCTCACCAGCCTCACGGTGAACAACTTTTTCCTAATCTCCAATCTCAACCTGCCCAGCCAGTTTAAAGCCACTGTCCTGCCACCCCACACCTTTGTGAAAGGTCCCTGTCCAGCTCTTTTGCAGGCACAGCACTCCTCACTGCACTCCCCTGGGACACGGAGCTGTTGGTCCCAGCTCTTTGGGTGTGACCCTCCAGCACCACCCAGGTGCTACAAACCCCCCAGGTCAGGAATCCAGCACGCAGCGTCCACAAGGGAGCAACAGAAACGACTCCTCACTGCTACGAAGGTCCAAAGTACAGCTTCATGAGGAAAAATATCACCTACTTTGAGACAAGCTATTCTTTCCTGTTTTCCTGGTGATACAGAAAGCATGAATTATTTACAATAACAACTTTACTTCCCAATCCCTTCCTACCGAGCATAATTTCTGTGCTTTAAATTCAAACATAGTCTCACAAAACCTGTTTGAATGAAGAACAGGAACTGTTCATACTCACCATGGCAATGAATTAGTGTTCATGCAGCCATAAATCCAGCTACTTGTGTCCTGTAAAGTCAATACCATAAAACAGTACATTACCGATGTGTGATTGCATTTATAAATATATTAAAAATACTGATTCTTTACTTCAAACAATGCAGGGGTTAAGATTGATGATAATAAAAAGACTGATATCATAATCTTGCAAATACAATTACAAGGACGGAAAGGTGAAGCTTTAGAATGAATGGTGGGGGTTTCTAGGAACCATTTTAAACAACTTTAATTTGCCACCCTTTGCATGAATAAATACAAGGTTAAGCAAACAAGCTTTTATAATTTCTCTTTAAAAAATATCCATCTTCCATATCATATTTAATCTCCTCTAACTAAAAGAAACATCTCAAGGTACTCTTTTAAGCAGTAGAGGAATACTTTAGATATTTAATGTTCTATTGCTCCGTCCCTTGAGAATTTAAGTGTTCTGAAGCGATAGCACCATGATGCAACTCTCAGATGTTGTTCTGTACCTCCCTCCTCCTCTCAAGCTATGCTAGGCCTGTCCTTCAGGCATCATAACAAGGGCAAAAGTTATCCTGTCAAAGCACAGCTAAGATCACAACATACATGCAAACGCTGAAGGTGCCACTGAGAAGGACAATTAGAAAAGCACCAAGCACAGCCAATTGTTTTTCACAGTGGTGGTATGCATGCCATCTTCGGCAAGGGGAGGGAGGAGTGCCAACAGGGACACGCAGGTTGGAACAGGGAAGCATCTCAATTTTCTTGCCACTAATGTAAAATTCATGATTCTGAAAAGCATATTTATCCATCTTCAGTTTGCCAAGAGATTACATTCATTCTTGTATAAAAAACTGAAAAAAAAAATCGGCTGAATGTATGTGTCTTAAGTTAAAAATACAAGAAATGCACATTATGGTGTCTCCTCTTGACAGGAGACAACTGAGACGGTGCTGTTTCCTCATCTGTCTTCCATTCACTTTCCCTGCTTAGTGAAAGATCTCTGTAGCCTTTCAGGCTCACTTAAATTTTATTATGGGAAAGCAAAGCTATAAACAGCTTTCCCAAACTAGAATTATGGTGAAACCACAGCAGCGCTAAAAACAACTTCTTCCTTCAAAACCATCAATACAGAACTGCACTAAACTGAAGGACAAAGTAATGTAGAGCCAATCACAAGAGCCAAAAAGAGAACATGTGAGGGTCAGGTGGCATCGAAGGTTTCAGATCTTGAATGCTAAGTGTGACATGCTAAAACAGGCAGTACCTCCGACATGCATTAGGCTGTGATTGTAAATGGACGGCAGCAATTTCAACAGCTGCTCATTAACGGTCTTAAAACTGCAGTGAATGGGAATTAAAAACCACATCTTTATAAATGAACTCCAGACATTAGAGAAGTATTTTCTCACCAACATACTATTTTCACAGTAAACATGACTGTATGATTTTCTGTGGCTTGCAAGAGGAAATGCGAAATATTTTCCATCAGAATCCTTAAAAAAAAAAAAGCTCATTAGTTAAAAAAAACCCCACAGCCCCCCCGTCCCCCCCAATAAAACAACCCAAACAAAAGTAAAAACATAAAAACACAATGAGGGAAAAAATTACTTACATTGTAAACTGAGTAAGTCCATTTTGAGGCTTTGACTGTAATCCACGTGAAAGCTCCTAAAAATAAATATTTTAATATGCTGCACCACAGGAAAAATTATCTTTATATCCAAAATCTTGTATTTTACTTATCACCAAGGTCTTATCTCCTATCTATACACGGATGTAAACTTTATGTGCTTTAATCAACACTGAGGATTGCTACTGCTTACAATTACATGCAACAGTTATCATCAGTTACACAGGAAACAAAGCCCTAGGATCCTGTTACTAAATACTAATGGCAAAATAAAAACCCCACGGATCTTGAAACAAACGTCTAAAGGCAATAAAACAAATAAACCAAATTATACTCATGTAATTACAGGGTGACTGATTAATGATGAAGCAACATTAGATACAGCCCCAGTCTTTGTTCCTGTCAGCCTTTTAAGAAAGCTAATACAGAAACTTGTGCAGAAGCACATCAGCGAAGCGAAAAAAGCACAAAAAAACAGGAGCAGTTGAAAGACATGGCTGGGGAAAAGGAGTAAGACAATAATGAAGGGATTAGAGTACAAACATGTCAATTGTCATGCAAGAAGGCTGTATTTTCTTCCATGTAACTAGAATAACAAGTTCACAGAAATTCAGCTGTCAAGAGGTCACCACGAATAGGAAGATGCAAACATGAAACCAAATTTAAACCAATTCTTCCTTATTGCTAAAACTGACCCCAAAAATGTACACCACACCTCCCCTCCTCCCTCCAAACATCAGCTTCACAACCTCTCTGGGCACCTTTTCCAGTGTTTGACTACCTTCCTGGTGAAATACTTTTTCCTAATACCTAATTAGAATGTCTTTTGTTACATCAGGATTTCTACTGCCATTTGTGCTACCACTGTGAACCTCTGAGAAAAATCTAACTTCATCTTCTCTCCAATTCTTCATTAGGTAGTTGAAGACAGCAACATGATCCTCCCTTAGCATACTCTTTAGGGTGAAAATCCTCAGTTAACTCAGCCTCTTTCCCCCATTTCCTATGCCCCAGGAACTGCCCATTTTGGTGGTCTTTTGCTCCATACTCATTTCAGGAGATGCCAAGGCATAAATGCCATCTTGTAAGAGGGTGCCCAAAACCGGACACCAAACTACCACAACAGCTCTGCACCACCCATCCTATCCCTCCTGCAACCACTGTAGCTTAGACTGCCCTTTTGACATCCAGCTACTCTCAGTTTCTGAGATTTTCTACCGGACAACCTGGTGCAAATATGACTCTTCAGAATCCAAGCTATAGAAAAGTGACAGATTTTTGCACCTACCCCTGTTAACCACTTTAATACCAAACCAAACAAAAGCAGACTGTTTAGGTGTATAGTCTGTATATTGCTTTAGCTTGTCTGAAGGAGGACAAAGTGTGTTCTGAAACTTTGTTAGTGAGAGGATTAAACAGTAACAAAGGAGTATCACTGAATCCTATTCAATGGAAAACTGCTACACACCTGTGAGCTCTGTAAAAGCTTCAGGATTTTCCTCAAACGTCTTTGCAGGGTGTCTCACAAAGTGGTGACTCAGTACAGACATTCTCTTCTTTGGATCCTCAGTTATCTAAAACAAGAGCACATTATCGAATTTTTACCAATGTGCGTGATTTAAGATCATCAGATGACCACAGCCATCAATAGAGTTTTGTGGGTGGAAGGCAGGAGAGATTGTTAGAAGTCATTGTGCCCTTTCTGATCTAAATTCAGTACTGTGAAGTGCCATCAACAGCCAATCACTGCCATACAGGAAGTCCACACGTTATAAAGCACAGCCAAACCTTTCAGGAGTTTTACATTCTCACCTACTCATAACATAGGGAAACCATTCCACTAAACTTTCTTTATAGACACACATGCATTCTTCCTGAAGTGACACTTAGGCCAGAGCTTAGGAAAAATTCTCACATTTAGGTTTACTAATCTGAGTTCACACATCCATCTTGCTACAATCCTTCTGACTGTTTCAAACATCCAAGTAGCTGTATAGCTACACTGGGATTCACTTTTGTTTGGGGTTGCGATTTTTTTGTTTGTTTAATCCGTTTGGTTTTGCTTTTTCCAAATAAACCTTCCAGGACTAATTTTTGTCTATTCCATGTTCCAAAACTGTGGCCATTACAACTGATTTCAGAAAAGTTTTACCCTCTAGCACAGTCAGTGCTACAGAACAACTGTACCCCTCTTTTTGTCTCTCTAAATCACACATTAAAATAAGTACACATGAAAAACCAGAGAAGTCTGTCCCGAACAGTCTCAGAAGGAACACCTGAAATCCCTCCTATGTCTTGGGCTCTGCTCTTATGTACACATCGAGAGGTCACATTCACAGCTATAGAGCTAAAAAAATTTGTTTATCCTGGTGCAAGGTCAACTGAACCTGCTGCTTTATGGAAGGAATGTTCAGCCCACAGGCCAGCTACAAAGCATCAAGCAGTCAATAATGAAAATTGAGCTAACACCTTGTTATTTCTGACCCTTTGGTCAAACAACACAAAAGGATTTTTCAGAGACTGGTACAAAATGAAAACAATTTTCTCAGCATGACTTAGAATAATCAAAAAGGAGTTTTCTGTACAATGTGGAGATATTTCTCCTCATTAAACATTCTGGGGTGGAAGAAGAAAGTGTGATGGGTAAATATACAGGAGATCACATATACAGACCTGCCTTGTGTTTTCATCTATGAGATCAAAAAAAGCTCTAATGGTAGCCAGGATCAGTTCTTTGCACCTAGAAGACAGAGTAAGTAAAATTAAATCTAGAAAGGAAAGATCCAGAGTGATAAAACCGGTCAGGAGAGACTTCACCATAATACTAAACTAAAGTTAAATTATGGTATAAGGTGATAACAGAAGAGAAGAGAGCTACGCACAGTCAGTCAATTAACCTTTGTTCCATGATCTTACCACACTATGGAGAGATGGTCAGTTGAGGCCCAAGCTCTAGGCACAGCTGAGCTCTGTTTGGGTGAAGAAAAAGGTTAAGCTTTTGTTAGTACTCAACATTCTAAAATTATATGGAAACCTTTCCCCTCCTTATTTAAACATATTTTCACAATTATTAAAAAGAACAGCCTTTATCTGAAGAGTTTCAGGGCTTAGGGTACAACAGAATGACTTCTTCAGTCACCAATCTTGCAAGCACTGAAGCACATGCAAGATGGAAATTATAAAACAAAATGAGCAAGCTCTCTGTGTTAGATAGCAGAGACTAATGGTGAAAGGGCACATAATGGAGTGGAGGAAACTTACCAAAAATTTCTTCAAAGACTGCTTCTGTGACTAATCTTACTATTTTAATAACTGATCTTGGCACATGAGCTGTTGTTGAGAAACCAAGGGCATCCTCAACAGAAAGGACCACCAGAACGGCATGAAGAAAGAACTGGACAGTCTGAAGCTATTAATTGCTTTAAGCGCATTTCATGTGTTACATTTTAGGGACTAACAATATCAAAAAAACCTCCCACAAATGGAGCTCCTCAACCTATTGCTCAACATGAATTAAATAAACTATGAACTATTAGTGCATCACACTTGGGAATTAAAAACCAAACTGAACAATAACCACCGCAACACAACCTCCAAAACAAACAAAAACTGGAAAGAACTGGTACCAGTACTCATGAAATCTCATGCAAAATTCTGGTCACCAACACTCAAGAGAAATGAAAGTAGAGCAGATGCAGAGAAGGGTTACTAGGACAAAGGGAATGCAGAGTTAATCCTCTTAGCCTAGCAGGAGCTGAGCTTATTTATAGACAGCTTTCTGTACAACATACAGGGAGGTAAACACCAAGGGAATGACAGCTATTTCATATAACATTTCAAGCAGATGTCAGAAGAAAAGCATTAAAAAACTGGCTTCTGCAGTAAATGGAAGTTGGAAATTTAAAATTTTCCCCGTCGTTGTATTTTCCAGCTTCTCCATGTAAGAAACAGGTTGATGGAGAGGGGATGGAACAACAAACCTAAATACTTTCTGATGACCCCTGATAATTTTGAAAGGACAAATGCCTGGAAAAGCAGAAAACTGGACTTGATGATCTTCTCTATCCTTTCTATTTCTAAACTTCTTGAAAAACAACAAATACAAAAAGAAGACGCCAAGCCAGAGCTTTCTTTTCTAATAAAACACTCTACTTCTGACTGCAAATTTACCCTTCTCCATATACACATCTCTTGCAAAAGCACAGAGAAATAAAACCCAAGTTCTGGAACTGATGAAGTGCAAGCAGGTGGTAAGAAGAAACAATACCAAGTGGTAGATGATTCCAATCAGTGCCACACATACTCCTCCAGTGGAGGCTCATTTATACTACAGCAACTATTTATGATTTTATAACCACACAGTATCTATTTAGTGTTTTCACATGCAGTATTTTCATACTTATTTACACTATGCTGCCCATATAGACACTGATACATGCATTACATAAATCACTATCTAACACAGTTCCATGCAAAACCAAAAAAAATAGTTTGCTTTTTTACCACAACAGATAAGGCACTGTCATGTTGACTCAATCTTGGTAGAAAAGCCAGTCCTGAACGAACTTGGTAATCTCTGAATCCTCCCGCCACAGAAAGGGTAGTTAAATTTCTTAAATCTTGGGCCTTTAGAATCCAATGATTGTTTACAGCTGTATAAAAATCTATAAAATATATTAAAATCAATCACAATTTTCCCACTAAAAATACAACCAAAAAAAGCTATATAAACATTAACCAAAAGCTTCTGCAAGCCCCCCTGGAGACATTTGAGCTCTGATTATCACTTGATTCATGTAAGAGAGGAAAATTATTGTTTTAACCCAAAGAGGTAGCAGTTAGGAAAGACAGATACACTTTCTGTATCAGCTGAGCACATACATTGTTAGAGTAGCAAACCATAGGTTTATTTGAAGGACAGACACAGATTTACTTGAAGTCCAGAAACAGTCAGTAAGGATGAAGCATTGCACTGAAATCAGTTGTAGGATCGAGAATTAATACAAGCACAATAAATCAAATCCAACAGTTAAAGATAATCCATTCCTCTTGGGTGTCACCAAGAATAATGAAAATTAATGTCTGCTCCCTTTCCTTCACCCATTCCCTCCAAATCTACATGTAGCAGCACAATTATCACTAAACACATATTTAATCAGTATAGTTTAATCAAATTTAGCTTTTCAGGAAGTGTATAGTACATGTGTAATGATTATACTTTATTTTTATGCCATGGTTATTTAGATGAGGAGAAAATACGATCTTTTTTGCAAATATTTAAAGTATGTAATTACATCTACATTTATATTCTCACCTCTACAACCTTTGGGTATGAAAACCATTAAATGTAGCACCTTCTACAGAACTAATGCTATCTCATTTGATAAAGATAAAAGTCATTACAGAGGTCAAGTTTTAAAAAAAAAAAAAAAGAAAAAGAAAATACGTCATTTACTGGAAAGCGTACAAATTTAGTAACATGCCCTGCAACTTATTAAATTACAAATTATTGAGAGCTCCAGGTCTCGCACAGAACCTCAAGTCCACATAATCCATTTTATATGACACTTGACTTTCTCTGAGTATCCTGGCACTCTCAGCTACCTGAGTAACAAAGGAACAGACTCCTTACAGTAAATAAAGCAGCACATTTTGCTGTTGATTTGCAAGAATCTCCCCACTAAAGCTTGAGAGGATCAATAAAGAAACACAATGTGATTAGACAACTGCAATACTCACCAGTAAGATATTTGTCTAAAGGCATTACAGGTGCAACATGAGGTGTGGCTTGTGTGATGAGCAGGTTTATAAGTTCAGGCTTAAAATTCTTCAGAGTGAGCAACGCTCTTGCAACAAGACCACCCATGGAATGACCAACAATTGCAACACTGCTCGGTGCAAACTCTCGGTCCTTCAGCGAAGAGCAATCAGACACATCAGAAACAGATCTGACATTGAACTGCTCTTTTCAGCTGTAGATTTCCCCCCCCCCCCCAAATTAACTTCTGGTCTTTCAAAGATAACATTAATTAGCATCAACTTAACAAGCTTACAAATTGAATAAAAATTTACTTGCTATCTCATGAAAATGTGCTTAATAGGAAGTATCCAGCTCAAAAGGAAATACTGTGTACCCTGTGTAAGCTTAGTAAATCTAAGCTTATTTTAATTTCTGAGACTTTTTAGGAACAGAGGACATCAGAGAACTTTCCCAGAGAAAACTGGATGCATGGCAATGCTATATGAATATTTTAGCAAGCTACAGATGTTTATGTCTCTACTAGAAAAAGGCATCCATTGTGCATGGAAGTATTTATTCAGAAACACAACACAGAACCTCACCAAAGTGCTGGGACTGTCACAAGTGCTAAAAACCTGTTAAAGAAAAGCAATTCTCTATTGCATTATTATCACCTTCAAATATCTACACACATTATAAAGTCTCCCTCCCCTACTCATGACTCTTCAGTTTTGCAGCAGAAAAGGGAGTGCAGAATTCCATTCCCAAATGGAAGCACATTACTCAGCATGTGTCACTACTTACCCTGTACAACTTAAGAATTACTTTTATGCATTCATGCACAAACTTGGTCTGGCGTTGCAGGCTACCACCATACAATGCAACCAACTCCTCATTGAAGTTGACACTGAAGAAATTAAAATGATACTTGAAGTCAACATCTTCTGCTTTTCTAAGTGCAATGGAGCCAAGAGAACGTACTAGAAAAAGAAACCACATCAATTAAAACAGTTCATCAGTTACTGCTTAGCACCATTTTAGCCAAAAAACACATAAACACATAATGGATTAAGAAACAAATACATTAAATCCATTGTTCACCTCAAGCCATTTATAAAAGACATTCTAAAGCAAACCATGTCTTTTCAGCTTAGTGCTGACAACAGAGATATTTTGTGTCAAGAACAAATTTATACCAGGATGAAGGATTATGTTCATCCTTAGGGCTGCTTTTCTAATCTCATTTGCACCTTCCTATTGTCATCAAGAGAAGAAGGCATTCTTGATTTCAACAAGTAGAGGCATTCCCAAATACCACTAAAATAAGTATGGGGGATTGCAAAACCAAAACCTAAAGGACACTTTTCCATCTAAAATCTTGAGTGAGAAAATGTTCACTTTACAAGGTCTTGCTTCTGACCTGTCTTCCCTGTCTAACCCTGGCTGCTATTTAATACAGCCTTTTGTGTGCAGAACTGTCCCTGAGTTTCCATGGAGACAATGCAGGATGGGAACAGTAACAGCTGCAAATAAGAAGGCATGGTAGAAGAAGAAGAAAACAAAAGATAAAGTCCCAAAAGTGCCTATATAAAATAACAAATGATGGTCATAAAGGTCTGCCCAAATCCAGCACACAGGAGCAAGATTCTCCCAGAGTACAAAAGGTTGAGAGAACTGCAGAACCCTCCTTCTCAGATCATCTTTTGTACGTTTTACAAAATTCATTTTAGTGCCCATGAAATACGATGAATTAACATTTCAAAAGTGCCTGCAACACATCAAAACCTCCTGAAGGTAGGTTGTGAGTGAGCTGCTTCTTTCAAGTGAAAGGACAAGAGGAAACGGCCTCAAGTTGCACCAGGGGAGATTTATATTGGATCTTAGGAAATGTTTCTTCCCCAGAAGGGTGGTCAGACATTGGAACTCGCTGCCCAAGGTAGTGTGGAGTTGCCATCCCTGGAGGCTTTTAAAAGCCATGCGGATGTGGCACTCAGGGACATGGCTCGATGGCGGGCTTGGTAGTGCTGGGTTAATGCTTGCATTCCACAATGTTAAAGGTCCTTTCCAACCTCAGTGATTCTATAAAATAACTATAAAATAAGGCCAGCAAAGGCAGCAGCAGCACTTGTCTTCACTGCTCAGCAAATATGAATATATTTTAAACAACAACGCAAACTGCAATAGCAACACGTTCTCTGCTCATCTAGTCATCAGAATAAAACTGTGTTATCTTACAATAAATTCTGAACAAAGTATGAATTACTATGAATTAATTTTAACAAAGGTTTTGCAAAATGCAGAGATGATGTATTGTCAGTCTCCCTAAATTCATTTCTCAAAGAATATGATTAAAATATTTACTGCTCCTATAGCATGTAGTACTTCTCTGCATGTAGTTGGTTTGTTCTTCAGATATTTCCTTTTGATTCCTAAAATGCCCTGGAAGTACCATTCTATTTCCTGCCTAGTGATGTACTGCCGTGTGTTTAGAGACAGCATTAATTCACAGATTTGCAATATTTGATGCACAGTCACAAAAGTCCATATGGCACCTCTCATAATCATTATGTTTGTAATCTTCTTTGGATGCTACTGTGCCTGGAAGCCTGCATGGGTTTTCTGAAAGTACTAGTTGGTAAAATATTTTATACTGTTACAAGCTAAGCAAGTACGTTCTCAAAAAAACCCAGCTCTCTAAAGGTTCTTTAAAACCAGGTAATTTAATTATCAAGTTTAGTGCTAATATAAGGAAAAATTATCACAGTAAGACATCAGGGTTTAGACTGTGCTGGTTGCCCCCCCCCCTTTCATCCATTTTCTAACATCATGAGAGTGTTATTTACTGTTTCAGAGCACATTTTAGGGAACAAAAATAACAGTCTGACAAACCCAGACTGGAAGGAATAGCAGGTAGCAGAGTAAACACTGAAACACAAAACTTCATGTACCATTAGCTTTGGTATTCAGAACGAAAAGTAAAAATGCTTTAAAACTATTACTGCTTTCCATTTGCAGCCTAGAAATGTAAGAGGGAAAAAAAAAAAGAGGCTACGTGTAAAGTGGGAAGATGATATTAAGGACAAAACACCACTACATAAAGATGTAGGGAATAATGAAACTGGAAGGCAAGCTTAGCTGATGCTGATTTCTATAGCGCGTAATTCCTTTACATCACAGATGACAGATGGTTCAGTTTCTTCTAATCAAATTCAGGTCATGTTTTATTTGGCATTAACTGCACTAAACATTGATCAAATCAAAACTAACTAGGTGTTTGCAATCAAAAGTACAGCAAGGGTGCAGTGCTGCCAGAAGACAGCATAAACTGTACTGTTTATGGCTTTCAGAAGCCTTCCTCCAGAGAAATATTATAGCTTAATCATTCAACTGATTTCAAGCAAAAAACATGTATTTTGACTGTTTGAAATTAAACACAGACTAATATGATCAACCATTATTACTCTGTCCAGTATTATTTCAAATAGAAAACTACCTAACGCATAAATCTGAAAGCGTTTTTTTAACAAAGCTGTAACTTAGTTAAACACTTACCTTGTTTGTAACTGCCAGCATTCCCGGGAAGAAAGAGAACTGGAATTCCTGTCAACAGGAGATTTTTGTTTTCTTCAGCATAGTTCCCTTCCCCATAGAGATACAGCTCATATGCTGGGTATCGTCTGGCTATTTTCTTGGGTAATTTTATTTTCTATTGCAGAAGTTAAAAAGAAAACAAACACCTTGTTTATAGTGTTACAAATAGGAAAATACAGTGGGTATCCAGCCATTTAAATGGTCTGCCTTATGTGGTTTTATTTTTATGGTTTTAAATTACAGTCTAAAGAACACAGAATGAAAAATTAGGTTTGGCTTTAAAAAAAGTAATTAATATCAAACATACTGTTTAAGTAGGCATTACTGTGCATAATGAATGGCTGCAGTCACTTACTCTAAACAGTGATTACCTTCAACTAGCTTTGAAACAAACTGCAAATGAATGCTATTATGTATCTATCAAAGCCGCACATTCATAAAGTAAATCCAGCGGGGGGGTGGGGGGGAAGGAAGGAAAAGGCATGTCAAAAGCCCACCAATTCTCCCTGGAGAGCAGAAGCTGAGACCAGGAACTGGGGCACGTGAGTGATGCTGACTATTCCTGACGCACCGGAACAGCGCCGGAATCCTTTCCAATGCCACAGACGGCAGAAGGACGTGCTACTGCGCGGGGTATCTGAGCTACACCTCCAGCGCCGCGGGATGCGGGTGACTGTCAGATGACACCTGTTACCTCAGGGTGAGCTACAGATGCCGTGGGAATTCCCTCAGCTGATTCTTACAGAGATGTCACCTGCAGCGGGAGTTCAAACAACAGCAGTAACCACCTCAATATGGCTCAGCGGAAAAAACAAACCCATGGTACTTCGAGGCTTTTTCCATTTCATTTTCGGAGCTGGATTTGTGGTCTGACAAACCACCTGGTTCTGTAACAACTCAAGGTCTAACACACATGTCAGCTGTCACCTTAAAGAAGGCTGCATTTCTTGTGCTAAAGAAGAAAACAAGTAACCCCCTAACCTAGCACACAACTGATTCACAGGATTATGATTCTCAAAGAGAAAAGAACGAGATCTCTTTAAACCCAAGGGCTAGGTGAGGATTAATCTTACACCAGTAAGTCAATCTCTTAGAGTCATATGACACTGTCTTAATTAAATGTGTTCTTGTTTACTACTTATTTGGTTTAACACCTGCATGGACGTTGGTTGGTTTATAACTCTGAGTTTCTAAGATACAGATTTTTAAAATTTTGACGAGTGCAAATACACTCGTTCCAATGTTTGATTAATTATGTTACACCAATTGAAAGACAAATAAGATAATACAAAAATAAAGTATTAAGGTGTAATTTATAATTTGAGGAAACACTTTTACAGAATGAGGTCAAAACTAAACTCAGCTTTGCATCAGAAATCCCCTGTAAAGTCTCTCTTAATTGCTTCCTTGAAATAGAAGCATCTTTATTTCAAATATTTCATTGTTTTCCCTCAGCTGCATCTACCATAAAGGTGATTTAGCTTTAATTCCATGCCCCCACACTCCTTCCCTTCCCCTGTTTTCTCTATCTCTCCTCAGCTAATGACTATTTTCTTTCCCCCTTGGCCTTCAAATTTTTTGGTATATTGGTTATTTGCAAACTATTTTCATGATGGTTTATATATATATATATATACGTGTGTGTGTGTGCGCATATATAAATCTCTATTCTATGAGATATATATGTGTGTCTGTGTATCATTTACAGAATTTTAATTATCTTGATTCATTAACTCTAATAGAGAGTGTGAGTTATATTCTTTCACTGAGAACAATAAAATTTAAGCTTCATTCAGGGCTTATGTCTTCAGATCATCCTTTGGTCTTTTCCATTTCTTCATCATCCTGCTTTTCCAGCTTCACTGATCTCACTCCTTTCTCCCATTCTCACTCCTTTCTGCTGCTCCTTTTGCAAAGGCTTTCAAAATTATGTGAAAAAACCTTCAGCAGTTCCCATTACTAAACGAAGAGTGCCATCAAGATGTGCTCATATGACTTCCTGACAGATCAGATCAACTGTTCATCCAGTAACTTCCTGGTTCATCGTCTTTTCAAAAACTTTTACGGAACATAAAATTAACAAGCTGTTCTTCTTTGGGGCAATGTTGAATGAAAAAACCCACACAACCCATGAGAATTTTACTGTCAAAACACCGCGGGTCTGGGTTTGTTTTTTTTTTTTGTAAATCACAGTATTTAAACATTATAACAAAAAGGCAGTGCATAACTCCAAAGGAAAAGAGACATTAATGTTCCATGACAGTGGATTTAAATTGTGAATTCCCAAGACATTGCTTATGTAATCAGTTGTAGCAAGCTACAGCAACTTTTTACAATGTCAATCTAGGCTTCATTTTTCACCCTGGGTCCCAAAGAAATTAGGTTTATGTGAATAAGTCCTCATTACTAACTTCTGAATCTCTTGCCAAGTACAGCTGAACAGGACAAGGGCAGGTTAAATTCAAACACTGCAATTTTAAAACTCATGCAAAAGAAGATGATCAATTATTAGGCTGACTGTGAGCTAACCCACACTGATAGACACAAAAGAAATTACGCTTCTCGTTTAATTGCTCAAGCAGTTATTTGCTTTGTAATGTGACACCAATTCGGAAGCAAGGACAAGTACCTCCTACCTGCAGCTCCTACCCTGGGATTTCCTAGTGAAGGCAGCGCTACACAGACAATAGACGCCTCCAGCAACAGAGCTACCTGTAAAGTACAACGCCTCAGCAAACCCAAACGAACTCACAACTCGCCCCCCAGCCCAAAGTACTGTTTTCTGCACAGTAGAAGTGATTACTCAGGAAATAGAAATTCCAGAGGGCAACACGGCCAGCCGTGACTCGCATCTCCTGCGTGGAACTACTGCTTACCTTGAAGCCTTGGATCCCTTACCAGCACAACACGCGCCTAAAGATGCCTGGAGTTTGAGCCCTTACATAGTGAGTGAATACAAAAGATGTGGTGGCAGACAAGAGTTTTAGGCACCCGCCAATAACATCACACAGATTTTGCCAGTAACTTTCTGTTGGTTGGCTTCAGATTGAAGCTGAAGTAGGTTCTGGCTGCCAGGAGATCTCAAAACTTGCCGCGTAGTATTTAAGTATTTATAACAGCTTAAAGGAATTTGTTCTACAGCACTGACAAAACAATCCCTGCAGCCATACCAAGTTCCTCTTTTGTAGGCTAAGATGGCTGTATCAAGGTTAGCAAATGAAGGTTAATAGATCCAAAAATTAACTTTCTGCTTCATTACAAATTTAGACACTGAAGTTTTGCTTTTAAATCTTTACTATGCAAGCCAGCTTGCAACCTGCTTCTGAACAGTGTTATTTAGAATAATTAATACTTTTTCAAACATAGATTAGATCTCAGATAATGAAAAATGAATATTCAGAAGTCAATCAATTATGCGTTTAATAAGAGGGAAAATGCTGTAGTAAGGACTGCTACCAAAAAGAGAAACTGTCTTCTAACAACTGCATGGTGCAGCGCTAGCAGCGAAATTACAAATATGCATTTACATCGTTCCGCTACTAAGCCAGAATACCGTCTGGAAAACAACAGTTTCAGCAGCAGTCCCCTCTCTCAAACTGATCCGAGGTTTTCAAAGAGGCTTCTACAAAGCTCCGCTAGCAAAGCAAGAGGGACCTCAGACAGATCTACAAGCTCTCCCATTGTGGGCATGCCATTTATTGCCACCTCCAAAGCGCTCACCGAGAAGACTTTGCACCACTGTTCACCACCTCGAGAAATACACTAATAATCAAAGATCAGTTATGCGCTTTTGTAACACACTGGTTACTTCACGCTACGAAGTCACGAAAAGTGGCCATGAAGTGCAAGGCTTGGCCTCCTGGGCACTGGCAGTGCTGGGAATGCTGTCAGAGGAGCTGGCCCAGCTTCCTCCTCTGCCAACACCTGCGTGAGCTTCTGGGTTTCACCAGAGCTACAGGTAACTCCAGGCTCCGGCAGGTCCGAACGCGGGCAGGTTTCGCACCGGTGGCAGCACGAAACGCCCGGCTGGGTTACAGGTGGGCAGCTCTTCCACCGCTCTCTCCCCGAGGGGCACCGCCACACGACGCGGGCAGAGCAGCGCGTCCTGCCATCCCCTGGCCCCGCTCACGCCCCAGCTGCCCGTGCCCCATTTACGGCTCGCCGCTCCAGCACGGCGGCGAACCCCGAGTTAAGGGGCTGCCCTCCCTCCCCGGGGCAGCTGCGCCTCAGGCTCCCGGCTCCGGCCGCGGCGGGGCGGGCGGCAACGCCCCGGCAGCGGCAGGTCCCACCTGTTACACCCCACCGCACTCACCAGGTACTCGGGGTACTCGTACATGTAGGTCATGCTGCACCGGTTCTCCTCGTAGAGGAACAGCACGTCCCGCACGCCCAGCAGCACCAGGGCCGCCAGCGCCCCGTAGAAGAGCGCTGCCAGCGCGGGCAGCCGGCGGCCCGCCCGCCCCATGGCGCCCCGCGGAGCGGAGCGCTGCTCCCCGCGGGCTCTCCGCGCACACGAGCACGGCGGGGCGGGGCGGGGCGGCG
>VWPU01021267.1:0-11790 GCA_013398955.1 Callaeas wilsoni
GAGAGGAGAGGAGAGGAGAAGAATGGGTTTCCTACACTGCCCAGATCTGTGTGACCTTGCCCAGACCCCAGGGTGATGGGCATCCTTCTGGAAGCCTGCAGCCCCCTGGGGATGGCAGGTCCCTACGGAAGGGCAGGGGGCCCAGCCATCCAGAGAAGGACAAAGAGGGCCAGGTTTTCCCCTGCACTCAGTTTAGCCCTCAATTTTGGGGGTTTGGCCCTGTCCCAAAGGTTTAATTCTGCAGAAGAAAATAAAGCAGCAGCGCTCCCAGAATAGCCCTCCCGCCTCTCGCTTTCTATTTTGCAGCCAGTTTGGCCCCAGAAATGTCACTGTGGGCATGTTGTGGCTTCCCAGCCTGCCTGTGAGTGGGTGCCTGGCACCAGCGATTCCAGTCACAGCTCAGACAGGAGACAGCAGCTCCGTCTGGTTCCTGGCAGGGGACACGTGGGTGGCTGGCAAGGCAGGGGGCTGGCCAGCATGGGGACACAGGATGGGGGGGACAGGGACGGGACAGGTGGGCTGAGGACACGGGAAAGGCAAATCCTCCTGCCATGCGCAGGGACCGGGGATGGGATGGCTGAGCCGGTCACACCCCTGCCTCACCCAGGGCCTCCGGGATGTCCTCTCCAGGCAGGGCAGGATGCGCCTTCTCCACCAAAACAGGGGGAGGAAAACGCCCCCAGGATGCTTCTGGAGACCGAGCAGATCTCCCAGTGCCAGGAAAAAGAAGATTTGAGGTCTAGCCCCGCCTCACTGGCCCACGGGCTCACAGGGCCGAGGCAGCAGTTCAGATGTCCCCACACTGTGTCCCCACACTGTCCCTGCAGCCAGTCTTGGGCGCCCTGGGTGCCACGGACTGCTCTGGATGCTCAGGTCCCTCTCGTGCCACCATCCCCTCAGCTGTTTCCCTGTGCCCCCACCCAGAGCTCGCCCTCCTGCCCTGCCCTGCCCTGCCCACCCTGCCAGAGGCACCAGAGCCCCCAGGGCTGCTCCTCACCCTCCTGCCCCCACTCCAGCACGGCAAAGTGGCACCGAGCCAGAACGAGGGTCAGGAGAGGACACTCCAACATCTCCAGGCCTGGAGCACTGGCCAGACACGAGGCTAAGCTTTGCTCATCAGCTTTCAACCCCCACTACCAACCCCCGCTGCCCACAGCCCCAAAATGTGCTTTTTCGGAGCCCAAAAATGTGGTTTTAAAACGGAGCCCCAGTTCCCCTTCCTGCACACCTGCAGGAAGCTCCCCTGCAGTGACTGCGGGTCCTGGGGGACACCGTGGTGGCTGGGTTTGTACCCCAACAGCAGCAGGAAGGGGACTCTGCCAGGACCAGCCTCCCACAGCTGCTGGTGAGAGGCAGACGAGGAAGCAGAGCCTCATCCTGCAGGATCAGCTGTGCCCTGCTCACCACCGAGACACAAAAACCCACCAAGGGACAGAGAACTGGGGCTGCCCCACCCCTGGAAGTGTCCAAGGCCGGGCCGGGCAGGGCTTGAAGCAACCTGGGCTGGTGGAAGGTGTCCCTGCCCATGGCAGGGGGTGGGACTCATCTTCAAGGTCCATTCTAACCCAAACCACTCTGGGATCCTGGGATTCTACAAAATGCCACGAGGTCTCAGGCAGAGGGACAAGGAGGGCAGGGCAGATGGGCACAAGTGCTGTCCTTGCCCCAGGGGAGGCCAGGCTGGGCGAGCGGCACGGGGACAGGGGACAGGTGCTGCTGCCACCTGCACCCAAGCTGAACCAGAGAAGGAGCCCAGAGAGAGGTGACCAAGGTGGCAAAAGGAGCATTTCAGCCCAAATGGAGCCACACTGGGCTGTCCCTTCCCCTGCTGACAGGAGAGCCAGAACACTGCCAGTCCGAGCGGGACCCTGGCAGGGATCCCCAGTGTCCCCTCCCCAGTCCCAGCCCCGACACTCACTGGTTCCTCTCCAGCACCAGCACGAGCTCTTTGCCCTCGGCCATCACAGCCACCTCTGCCCGGGCAGGTGCCGGCACCTGCAAGGAAAGGAGGGAATGGGGTTAGGAAAGATCCCTGTCCCCAGCACCTTCCTCTGCTCCCAGCTCTGGGTGCATCCCAGCCTCTCCTCCACGGATCTGCTCCACCTACTGCACCTCTGCCACAAGCCCGTGGAAGGTGATTTCCCTGAATTCCCAGCCCAGCACAGGATAACAGAGGATTCACATGGAGATTCAGGGATGAGGCAGCAAATCCCAACTCTGCTGGCAGCTTCCCCAGGGAAAGGGAGAACCAGGACGGGAGCCGGGATGGGAAACAGCACCCAGAGCATCCTGGGCAGGGTCCCTGTGTGCTCCATCCCACCACGGCTCTGTCACACTGGAGATGATCCGGGGAAAAGGGCCTCAGCCCTGGGAGAGTCGGTACCCACGTGCACCCCTGGGAGGGATGGAAATCACCACCAACCTCCCGGGCACCGGATAAGGGCCATTAAAAAAACTCAAACTACATGGGCAGAGAAAGGAAACACTGACTCAGCTTCCCCAGGATGCAGTGGTTTTACTCATTCCCTCACTCTGCAGGGTGTTAAATGGAAACCTGACTTTGGATCCACGCCAGCACGGCCCAGCTGCACACGACAGGATGGGCTGGAGCCCCAGAGTGTGTCCCCACATCCCATCCCCAGCACTGGGGACACCGAGGGCACCGCCCTGCCCGATGTCCGTGGCCTGGACTCTCCCTGATGTCTGATGTCTCCCTCATCCCTCCCCATGCACGAAGGACGCAGGGAGCCCAGCAGGCTGCCAGGCCTCGGGATCACCATGGGCTCCCATCACCTGGCCATGGCCTTGGCGAGGTTCTCCCGGCTCTGGAGGGAAAGGGGACAGGCAGGAGCCGTCCCCGCAAGGCCCCGGCTCTGGCTGCTCTTGGCATCGCAGGGCTTTGCAGCTGGAACACCAGGAATGCAGCAGGGAGGGGGCAAAGCTGGGTGAGTCACAGCTTGGGATGAAGCAGAGGTTAAATCCTGCTCCCCACTAATCCCATGGAGTTGGTTGTGCTCTTGCTCCTTCTGCAACCCAGCCCCTCCACGCTGGGGGTTTTGGGGAGATCCGAGGAGCCCCGGCCGGGCAGCCCCGGGGACCCTCACCCTCAGTTAGGGGCAGCTGCACGGCACAAAGCGTTTTGGGGGGCAGAGCAGCCGGATGCCAGCACTGCTGCACCCGGGGAGCGGGGTTTGTACCCAGGACGGCTGTCCCTGCACATGCACCCCAAAGTCAGCTCCAGAGCCGGGGCCACCCCATAAAGCTGCTCAGACTGGCCATGGGATCGCTGTGGCTCCAAGGAGCCCCGCGGGGCTGGGCCGCGATTCCAGAGGACAGGGAGGTGCCGCTGCCGCCAGGAGGGATGCGGGGCTGGAGCCGGGAATGGGGCTGGAGCCGGGAACGAGGATGGAGCCGGGATGCGGGGCTGGAGCTGGGAGGCGGGGATGGAGCCGGGATGCAGGGATGGAGCTGGGATGCGGGGATGGAGCCGGGAATGGGGCTGGAGCCGGGATGTGGGAATGGAGCCGGGGATGGAGCTGGCAATGGGGCAGGAGCCGGGAATGGGGCTGGAGCTGGGATGCAGGGATGGAGCCAGGAGTGGGGCTGGAGCTGGGAGCGGGGCTGGAGCTGGGATGCGGGGGTGGAGCGGGGAAGGGGGGAGGAGCGGGGGGGGGGGCGGGAGCCGGGAACGGGGATGGAGCCGGGATGCGGGGATGGAGCCGGGATGCAGGGATGGAGCTGGGATGCGGGGATGGAGCCGGGAACGAGGCTGGAGCCGGGGATGGAGCTGGGATGCGGGCATGGCGCTGGAGCCGGGCTGGCTGAACCCCTCTCCGCCTCCGGCTCCGTCTGCCCAGCTCCAAAAAAGGCGAGCAGCCACAGCGCTCTGAGGAAACGAGCCCAGAGCAGAGTGAGGCGAGGCCCCGGCTCCGACACTCCCCAGCGAGTCCCCCCGGCTCGGCCGCGGCCGCAGCAGGGCCCCGGGGCCCCGGCCCCACCGCGGCCCTGCGGAGCCGGGAGGGAGCCGGGGCAGGGGCTCCATCCCCTCCTCCGGCGGCGCTGGGAACGGGCGGTATTTTTGGAACATGATCTTGTACAAACATCACTCCCTGGCCAAACATGGTCTGTACATTTTTCTTGCCATTTCCCTCCTTTCCCCCCCGTCTCTGATCTCCCCAACACCCGCTCCCTGCAGCTCTCTCCCCCTCCTCCTCCTCCTCCCCAAGTCCCAGTCGGCTCCTTCCCGGTTTAGAATTCCCCAGCAATTACTCCCTGCCTCGGCTCGAGGACCGTTACTGGCAAAATGCTCTTTCCCAGCTGCTGTCTTAAAGGGACACGTGCGTGTCCAGGCTTATCCCGGCATTCGCAGCTCCCATCCCATGTCCCGGGCCGCCAAAGGCTGGAAAACAAACGGCCGCTGCTGGGATGTGTGTCCCCTCCCTGTGAGGGGATGCGCCACGAACTCTCCTCTTCTCCGTGCCTCAGTTTCCCCTGAGAGCTCCTGGAGAGGCAGTGGGAAGCAGGGGATGGATCCTGGTTCCAGCTGGGATGGGCCCAGCTCAGCTCCTGGAGGGATCAGTAGCAGTAAAAACAGGGAAAGGAGAATGTGAGCAGCGCTTGTGCCAGGCAGGAGTCCAATACCCTGACTCTGAGGCCAGGCAAGGCGATTGCACTAATTAAACACTGCTCGTTGTGCCTCGAGCCTGGCAGCGAGCTGGGGCCCCAAGAGCTCCTGCCAAGATGCTGCACACGGGGAATGAGCTGGGATCAGCTTCTTCCTGGACTCCAGCATCCTCCTGGGTTCAGCATCTTCCCAGGTTCCAATATCATCCCAGGCTCCAGCATCATTTCAAGCCCCAGCACCCTCCAGGGCTCCAGCACCATCCCAGGTTCCGATATTGTCCTGGGCTCCAGCACCTTCCTGAGCTCCAGCCCCATCCCAGGCTCCAATATCATCCTGGGCTGCAGCAACTTATCAGGCTTCAGCATCATCCTCTGCTCCAGCATCATCCTGGATTCCAGGACATTCCCAACTCCAGCGTCATCCCAGGTTCCAATATCATCCCAGACTTCGGCACCATCCTGGGCTCTACCATTGTCTCAGGCTCCAGCACGATCCCAAACTCCAGCATAATCCTGTGCTCCAGCATCATCCCAAGCTTCAGTACCATCCCAAGGCCCAATATCATCCTGGGCTCCAGCATCATCCCAGGCTCCAATATGATCCCACACTTCAGCATCATCCCAGGCTCCAGCACATTCCAAGCTCCAGTATCATCCCAGGCTCCAGCACTGTCCTGGGCTCCAGCACATTCCAAGCTCCAGAAACATCCCAAGTTCCAATATAATCCTGGGCTCCACCGTCACCCCAGGCTCCAGGATCCTCCTGGGTCCCAGCAATCCTCACAGGTTCCAGTATCATCCTGAGCTCCAGCACCTTCCCGGGCTCCTCTTGCTCGCCGATCTCCTTTCTCCAGCACCCACGAACACAATGCCCCAGTCCTCGCCGGAGGCTGCAGGAAGCACCTTCTCTCAGCCCCGGCTGGATGGGCAGGTGGTGGCCCCTCTCCAGGACATCCCAGCACAGCCAGTCCCACGGGGGCTGGAATTGCGGAATTGCAGCTGGGATGACTCCGCCCTGGCCAGGCCCCAGCTCGTGACCGGCCCCGGGACCCTCCTGGTCCAGCTCGAGTCTGGATTGATTTTTCACTCCGTTGATCAGAAAAACCTCAGCGCTGTTTGCAGAGGGCCAAGGGGGCTGAGCTGCTCTTCCCTGTCTCCCCACAGTTCCCGGCCATCCTCCTCATGCAGGCTCCCTCCATCCCTGCTGGGAAGCTCCCTCTCAGGAGAGTGGCTCGCTCGGCAGCGGGCTCAGGGAGCGCCGAGTTCCTCGGGAGATCACCGGTTAAGGCAAGTCCCAAAGCCCCGCTCAGCTCACAGCCCGGCCATCTGCTCACGCAGCTCCCACAATCCTAAGGAAGCTCTCAGAGCCCGGTCGGGCCGGGAGGACAGGGATGGCAGTGACCAGGAGATCTCCGCGGAGGATTTGCTGATGGGCTTTGCAGCTGGAGCGGCTCGGCCGCGCCGGGCCCTCCCCGGCAGCTGCGTCCCAGCAGCACCGAGGCTTTGAGGAGCACAGCCCGGGGATTGCATCACTTGTCCAGCACCAGCGGCACGACCCAAGACCTCATGGACGAGCCTCTCGCGCCGCCTGCTCTCTGGAAAAGCATCCCGGGGGTCAGGAAGCAGGGCAGTCCAGGCCCTGGAGGCAGATTTGGGTTGGTGCAAAACAAAGCTGGCAGGGTTTGCTCGGTCCGGCCGCACCGCGCAAAGGGAGAAGGGCTTCCCTGCCAGGAGCAGGGCAGTGCCCTCGGCACCTGCGGCACACCCCGAACCTCGGGCAGCCTGCTCCTCCCGTCCCCGCCCTTCCTGCTCCGGGGCAGGGCCGCGACCTCCCCACGGCGTGCGGAGATCCCCGGCGGGGGTCGGGGCTGTGTCCCACCCCGACCCCTGTGTCCCACCCCGACCCCGGCAGCACGGGGGCTCCAGCTCTGCATCCCCGTTCGGCAGGGACGGTGAAGGGAGCGGCCGCCCCCAGGACAGGGAGGCAGGGGCTGCTCCAGGGACCTCACGGACGAGCCCGAGGTGTGAGGGGAAGCGGTGGGTGGAAGGAAGCTCCATCGGTGCCAAGGGGTGTCCCTGCACAGGGATGGGATGCCAGGGAGACGCGGAGGGAAGCTGAGGAGCTCCTGTGCCTGGGCACTCCTCGGCCCTCAAGATGCCAAAAAGGCTTGGAATGGAAGGGACCTTCCAGAGCATCTCATCCCACTCTCTGCCATGGCAGGGACCCCTCCCACTGTCCCACGCTGCTCCAAGCTCTGCCCAGCCTGGCCTTGGGCACTTCCAGGGATCCAGGGGCAGCCACGGCTGCTCTGGGCACCCTGTGCCAGGGCCTCAGCACCCTCACAGCCAGGAATTCCTTGCCAGTATCCCATTTCTCCCTGCCCTCTGGCAGTGCAAAGCCATTGCAGGAAGAAACCACACCTGGGAGAACGCAATTCCACAGGGAAAGGAGAGAGGCAGGGAACACCAGGGGCTGAGCAGGCTCGCAGGGTGGGGACAGGGCACTCCTGCCCCTCAGGGCTGGGTAGCGGTGGGACGCCCAGGTCAGAATGCTGGGTACAACCCCCATTTCCACCTCTGAAGGGCTGGAAAAGCCCCGGGTCAGCTCCGGCAGCCTTTGCTCCACATGCCGGGGGCAGGAGCAGGAGGAGCAGATGCGGGCAGGGTCCCACCTCAGCCAGTGGTGGCGAGGGAGCTGTTTGCAATCAGGGTCCCCACGACCTCCTCCCGGCCTCTCCCAAATCACTTCCATGTGTGCCGGGAGCCCGGGGGAGCTCAGCCCGAACAATGGGACAGAGGAGGGTGCAGGGGAGGCAGGGCCGGCCCACCCAGCGCTGCCAGCCCGCACACGATGGCACCCAGGGCCGGCACCACCCTCCTCCTTCTCCTCCTGCCGGCCCGACCTCGCTGCTGGGGGGAAAGGAGACACGGGAGTGTCCCCAGGGACCATGGAGCATCCCACAGCATCCCACAGCATCCCAGTGCTACACGAGGAGCAGCCCCAGGGCGGGGATGAAGGAGCCTGGGGAGTCACCACGCTGGAAGCCATCATTCCGTGGGCTGGGATG
Source organism: Callaeas wilsoni (assembly GCA_013398955.1). Classification (NCBI taxonomy): domain Eukaryota; kingdom Metazoa; phylum Chordata; class Aves; order Passeriformes; family Callaeidae; genus Callaeas; species Callaeas wilsoni. The sequence goes on from VWPU01021267.1 coordinate 7,692, forward strand.
TTGTCTCCTGGCAGAGCGGGCTGGTGGCATTCCCACAGACGTGTTTATTTCCAGGATCTTTGCTGGAGGGCAGGCGGAGACAGGGTGGGGACGGAACGGACTAAATCCATCCTAAAAATACGAACGTCAGCAGTACCGGGGCGAAAAGGGCCAGCCTGGGGCTCCGTCCCATCCTTTGCCTGGTTGCCCCCATCCTTCCCCCACAAAGCCCCCCTGCTCCCAGCACCGACCACGCCTCTCTCCCCTCCTTCCCCTGCTCCAGGAACAGGAGGCTCCTTGTTCCAGGCTGGCTGGAGCTGGAGGCAGAGCAGATGCCAGGAAACACGGTGCGACCTGCCCAGCCACCCCAGCCCCAGAGTCCCCCCGGGGCTCCCGAAATCCCCCGAAATCCCCCAGCTGCTATTCGCCCCTCCCAGCACCATTTGGGGCACCGGGGTGTTGGCAGGAGCAGAAATAAACCTCCCCTGCCACGTGTTCCCCATCTCAAGTGGCTTCCAGCTTAAATATAGACGGGTCCGGGGCTGCCCGGCAGGGAGGGGACATTTCTCCAGGCCGAGCACAGCACCCACATGGGCTCCTTCAGCTCCTGCAGGAGCGGCCAGCCCAGATTCCCCCGGGAAAAGGCACGTCCGGCCCCTCGGAGGAGCCAGGGCAGCACAAACCCCTCTCCCAAGCACAGCTGGCATCGCCTTTGGCATCTCCTGCCTGGAGCAAGGAGGGCTCGCTCACTTGGACCATCTCTGGTGAGATGCCACCAGAGTCACCTCCCAGCAGAGCCGTGCCAGCCCAGCTCCAAAGCAGAGCAGCTCCTCAGAGCCGCCTGCATCAGTGCTGGGAAGGGACTGGATCTGCCCAAAGGAGCCCCAGCCCCTCCCAGCTGCTGCAGCCCGGGGGCAGGCAAGGGGCCAAACCCCGGCCAGGGTGGCCACAGGCACCTCATCCAGGGAGCTGGGGACAGTGGGGGTGCCAGGGAGGGGGTGACAGCCCTGGGAAGAGATGTCCTCTGCTCCCCACAGGCCTCTTCCCGAGGCCACCGCTCTCAAATCCGGCAGCACGTTCCCTTAGCTGGTCCTTCTGTCCTGGCCAAAGCAGGAGCTGGCAGATCACATCCAGCTCCTCTCTGCAAGCTCTCCAGCTCCCTTCCCCTCACCCTGCAGCTCCTGGCCATCCTTCCTCCTGCCCGGCAGTCATTAACACCATGTTTAATTAACTCACTGCTGCATCCTCTGCTTTCCCTGTTCATCACCTGAGCATGGTGATGGATCCTGCAAGTTCCACATCCTGCTCATGGATCCTGCAAACTCCCACTCTGCTCATGGATCCCGCAAACTCCATATCCTGCCCATTGATCCTCCAAACTCCCCACTCTGCCCACGGATCCTGCAAGTTCCACACCCTGCCCATGGATCCTCCAAATTCCACACCCTGCTCATGGATCCTGCAAACTCCACACCTCCATCCTCATCCCACCAGGAAGACTCCAGGCAGAGGAGGGAGGGAGGGAGGGAGCAGCTCTTCCCTTACCTGTTCCTCCAGGCTGACGGCTCTCCGGGCACGGCCCCCCAGGAGCCAGTGTGGGGTGACTCGTTCTCCGTGGGACGGGGGCCCTGGGGAAGAGAAGACCTGGTGAACAGACCTTGTGAGACCTTGAGAGCTGGAGCTCCTCCACAGCCGCTTCAGAGGGAACTCGGGAAGGGACGGAGCTGAGGACCAACATCCAGAGCCTCCTGTCAGGTGTTTCGGGGGATGGACACCAGCACGAAGCCAAAGCGTCACCCCCTCCCAGCCCAGGCCCTCATCGCTGGCTCAGCCTTAATCCTGGAAGGCTCCCAGGAGCATTGCTCCCACCCAGGTCCCAGAACAAAGGCCCAAACCCCTGGAAGCCACCCTGGAGAAGCAGCTGGCACATGGGAGCTGTGGCTGCCCCTGGATCCCTGGCAGTGTCCCAGGCCAGGTTGGACACTGGGGCTGGGAGCAGCCTGGGACAGTGGGAGGTGTCCCTGCCATGGCAGGGGTGGCCCTGGATGGGCTTTGGGGTCCTTCCAACCCAAACCACTCCAAGACTGTGTGATTTGAGGGACAGGGAAGTGTGGTGCCATCCCCCGAAGTCCAGCCACACTCTGCAGCCGGAGCTGGGCTGGAGCAGGAGCAGGAGCAGAGGAGCTGGGAGGGCTGTGGCACGTCAGGGTTTGTCTGAGCCATCCCAGCCCCCCCGGGCAGCGCAGCACAAGCCATTCCTTGGCTCGATCCAAGGCAGACAGACTTTCTAAGATTATTTTTTTCCTAAACAATGTGGCTGGATTTGACTGCAGCACAGGGAGCAGCCACTGATGACTTAAGCCTGGATGACAGCAGAACAAAAAATTAAAATCCGAAGCTGCTGCAGAGAGGGGACGAGGCTGAACAAAAATGTCAAGGGTTGGGCCACCTTGCCAAGCCAAATGTTGTCAGGGAGAGCCTGGATGGAATGATCTTTCCCAGCAAAGTTATTTACTCAGGGAGTGGAATAACAGGGCTCAGGGCTTTATAATTTTATAGGCTTGTTTTGGTTCCTCGTGCAGAGGTCCAGGGCTTTGGCTTGAGGGGAGATGAAGTTATAGAAAAGACAAAGGAAAAGCAAAGGTGGAGTTATCGGCTGGGAATTGCTGCTGGAGTCTGATGGGATCAGGTCACCCCGCCCGGCCACCTCCGTCCCTCGGGAGCGCCGGCGCTGTCGCCCCGAGGTATTTAATCAGTTCCATTAAATATAGCACGGAATCAGATTCCAGGAATAACTGCAGATAAGGGGGTGGCACCATCCCAGCTTCCTTCTCCTCACCTCCTGCAGAAGCAGGAGCCAGGCCCTCCAACGCCAGCCGCACACGAGCCTCGTTTTCCATGGGGAAACTGAGGCACGGATTCAGCCATGCTGGGGGAGCCGCTCCGGTGGCGTTTGCTGCCCTCCCACTACAGAGCACAGGAAAAACCCCTGAGTTTTTAATTCCCAAAGGGAGGAGGGCAGGGAGCTGCTGCCTGTCCCGGACCCAGCTCTCTCCCACGCCGGCTGGGGAGAGGATGGGACACGAGGGGCTCTGCTGGGATTGCTGGGCTCGGCTTCGGGCCACGTCCCAAAAATCCCTCACTTAGGAGATTTAAGAGATGAGATTTAAGTTGTGATATTTTAAATTTCCCACTGTTTTGTCTATAGTTTTTGCTGGGAATCTGAGAGACTCAGAGCATGAGACAGGGCCGCAAAAATCTAACTCAAATAAACCCAAATGTAGCACAGAAAGGGTTTCCCACACCCTCCTTCTCATGATTTCCTGGAAAACACTCATTCCCAGCCCTTTTTGGGAATGTTGTGGGGAACAGCGCTGCTTTGGCATTCGGGATGTTGGCACCCCGCGTTTTGGGGCTGGGGGAGCCCCGAAGGAGCCCTGCAGAGCCCGGGATCCCACCGGAGCAGGCACTTTCCCTTCTCCTCTCTTCATCCAAACAGAGCTTTGGCTCCCACCGCCCTCCCTGTTCCTCTCCCAGCTGCACGGCTCTCTTGGAGTTGCTGGAAAACTCCTTTCAGCAGAAGCCGAGAACCCGGCAAAGCTCGGAAGTGAAAAAAATAGTAACAAAAAATATGCTCTGGGTAGAGGAACATCAGCCCTGACTTCTTGGAGTGGTTGGGGAAGGAAACAGGGATGAGGAAGAGCTACAGGCGGCCGAAGGGAAGCTGGCACCCCCCTCTCCTCCTCTGGCTCCCGTTTAAAAAGTGACAAGAACCTCTGGGGAAAATCGTGTATTTCCTCACCAACCGAACGAGCCACGTTTCACGCCAAAACCCGCACGGCAGCACAAGCCCCGAGCCCCTTCCCAAGAGCCACGGCCGGGACCTGGGACGGGATGGGCACGGGATGGGCACGGGATGGGGGCTCTGAGCCGGCCCCGTCCCTGTGCAGGGGTGCCCGATCCCACCCACCCCATCCCCTCCCATCCCAACGGGACCGCGTGGAGCCGCAGCGCCGAGCGCGGCAGCGCCGGGACGGGGCGAGCGCGGGGCTCTGGGGGCTGCCCGGGGGACCGGGGGGAGCGAGGGCTGCGCGGAGCCCCCATCCCATCCCCATCCCCA
>VWPU01021269.1:0-21828 GCA_013398955.1 Callaeas wilsoni
CCCCTCGCGCACGCGCGTGCCGCGCGCCGCACCGCGGGGCACGCTGGGCATCGTAGTTCCCGCCGGCCGGCCCCGCCGCGTGGCTGCCCCTCGACGCTGCGCCGGCCCCGCCGGGTCCCCGGACGGCGATTCCCACCCCCCCATGCCCGCCGGAATCTCATCCTCTCCCCACCGACCCGACTCCTCGTCTACCCCGCGGCCACCACTTACCCGCCTTGTGTCCTCAAGGGCCATCCCACCGTGTCCCCAGAACACCTCCCCCAACTCCTGGTGTCCCGATGCTTCTGTGTTCACTCATCTCTCTTATGCTAAACCCGTGTCTGAAGTGCCTGGTCTTTGCTAGACACCCCTGAGCTGTGGCACCTCCTCCGCACTCACACGGCTGGCGCCCTGAGCCAGGATATGTCAAATCTCACTGGCTGTCACACTCTGCAAGGGTTCTGAGCCCCCATCCCTGCCAGCTGCGCAGGGAACGGTAGCCAGCGCTGCACTGCTACTGGGCAGCATGGCAAGGAATACTGGAACAGGCTGCCCAGGGACGTCATGGATTTTCCCTCTCTGGAGACATTCAAAACCCACCTGGAAGCATTCCTCTGTCACCTGCTCTGGTGACCCTGCATTGGCAAGGGGATTGGACTGGATGATCTCCAGAGATCTCTTCCAACCCTAACAATTCTGTGATTCTCTGAACTTAATGGCAGTGATACCTAATCCTCAGCCTACTGACACATCCATAACTCTTGGAATCTCAGCTGCAATGACAAGTGTTCTAGCTGGGGCCATTCCCTGCATTGCTTCCTTCCTTGCTCCTCACATTAACTCACACCTCCACACTTCAAGCCAGCAGCTCCTTTGCACACCCCTGATACTCCTCATATGTGTGATGAGTAAACTCAGAGCACTGACTCATGCAAATGGTACTGTGAGGGATTCTAGAGACCACCTCACCCATCCTTTGCCTGCAGGCAGGAGCAGTCCTACCTGTCATCTTCCCGTCCTCTTCAAATCATCCCTTAAGCCCTTCTCTGCCTCCATGTCTTAAAATACCGGACAAAAATAAGCACCAGAGTGCAGAGATCACTGACTGATGTGCCACGCAAGGTGGGCTGGCTGCCTGACAGAATCTGCCTGGTTCTCCTGCCTTTAATTGAGTTGCTGGCTCTTCAGGCTGGATTTATCCTTTCCTCTGTTTGTATGCGGCCTTGAACTTGGGAGGACTGAACCATGAAAGTTGCATGTCAGAACTATAAAAATACCAACAGCAAACCATTTAATAATAGAAAGAGTTCTTTTAAGCCCTCTTAGATTTGGCATCTCTCAGCCTCCCACCCACACAAGCAAGGATAATGTGAAATTTTACTTCTAAGCTTAGCTATATTGCTGTGATTTGTCAAGTCTTTGGTGACTGATGTATGGTTTGCTACGAGCCCAGGAGAGTGAATTTAAGGCCTTTGCACTGTGGTGTTCCTTGAGCAATCTGTCCCTGGCCCTCCCTTAGCAGGGATGGAAACTGGCTGAAATTACACTGCAGCCCCAAAGCTTGAAATTTAGGGCTAGCAGCCTGCCTGTGTTTCTAAGAGGATGAAAGAGAAGAGGCTTTTCCTCTGCTGACCTCTGCATCTTGCAGTAAAAAGTAATTCCTCAGTCTAGACAAACAATGAATGGCTCACAGATATGTGCATATCCTTTTTCATCAGCCAAGCTTCGTGCTGTTTCCCAGGTTTCGCAGGCAGTACAGCAGGCAGATTTCCTCCTGCCCAGATTTTTGGGGAAAACCCCTTTTCCCAACTGAGTTATCTGCAGTAACCAGGGCCCACACCTTGGCTTCTGCCAGCCTCCGTGACCCTTGTGAGACCCATACAAGTTGTCCACCAAGGACTGCAAAACAGCAATGAGATTCCCTTCAGCAACTGCACTTTCATAGAGGGCCTTTTTTCTGACACAGCCATCAGCACCCAAACCAGTTCAAAGACCGTTATGTTTTATGAAATATTGTCACTGTTTCTGTATTGTTCATGGCTGACCCTCTTAAGTGGGCTTGCATGCCTCAAATGAACACTGCAGGCCACTGAAAATGTCACCTACAGATTAATCTGGCTCACTCCAGGCTTCTGGAAAAATAAATGAGGGTGATCAATAGATATCCTGTGGCGTGCTCATCAATGCACATGGCCCCTTTAGCATCCTCATTGGGAACAGCTCCCCTCCCCAAGGGACTCTGCCAGTAAAGACAGTCAATTGCCATGGGGCCCTAGGCAAGGAATGCTGAGAAACTGGGTCATGCAGGTGGGGAACAGTGGTCAAAAGGGCTGAGAGTTGCTCATTAGGGTCACCTTGTTTATTCCAGGTAGCACAGCCCATGTCAGTCCCGTGACTCCATTGCCTCAGGACCAACTCTATCCAAGAGCAAGTGAGTGTTTCAGGAGTCACTCTGGTGTCTTAATTGCTTGTCCTACTTTAGAGAGTTTGAGATGGCTAGGAGCCCATAGGAAATAGGGTCCGTGCTGGGGCAATGTCTGCTCTGTCCTAATTTACATGAAGGACTATCTTCAAACCTTGGGTGGAAATCTGCTCAGAGATTCCAGTTGTGACCTTCTCTCCTATGGCTGGATCCCTCTGCTGCTGCCAGCAGATGCAGCAACCTGGTCTACAGTTACTTGAAGTTTTATTTGTTTCAAAACCCCAACAGTTTCTTAACAAAGCATCATTTCATTCAGCACAGATGTTAAGCCACCACTGGGCTGATGGATGGACAGAGCTTGATTAGAAAGTAGCAAACCAGTGGGGCAGGGTAAGGGAGAAAATACAGAATAAAGCCCCCTGACCCCACGTGGCAGCTGCAAGGGATCCTGTGTGTGAAGACAGGCTGAGCTCATCCTAACCCAAGATCAACTATCAGGTCTCTGCCTGCTGCTGGGTCAGCACAGAGAAGGAGGGACATTCCCCAGCCCTTCTCCCAGTGCCTCCTTCCCAAGGGTCCATGGAGCACAGCTCCTTTTAAAGCAATGGGATTTTACATGATTATGGCACAAAGAAACATCAGCTCATTTTAAAGGCAACTCCTTTTGTACGGTTCAGCTGCTTATGCTGAGTGAAACTTTTAAATGTCTTATAATACACATGACAAGTAGTTTTGTATCACTGTTTTCTACTTAACAAGTTAATAACGTGCCAACCCAAATCCTTCAGTTACTAACGCCACCGGTGGGACTCATTAACCAACGTGAGTACATATTTAAGGGAATACTAATATTCACAATGTACATTTTTATATTCATGTTGTCATTCTTGAAACCACAGCTCAGTTCATGTATTCTGTTGAAACATTTGTTTGCAGAGGATTTCTCTCTCCCTTTTCCTCTAAACACAGAGACTATCACTGGGGTATCATTCTGGTGAATGATATTAATGACAGCCTGTCATCATGGAAAGCTATTTCTACCTGTCAATTAAAGGGTGTTTTGAAAGAAAGCAGCTCGTTCAAACCTCGTGGGAGCAAGTGTGTCTCATTGTTTGACAGTGACCTCCTTGATGAATTTGGGAGCAACAGCAGTTCTGTGGGGCTAGGAGCTTTGCAGATGCAGCACAGGGCTCTTGGGTGACAATGACAGGAGATTTTAAAGGTGCTGATGTCCTTAGCAAAGAAAAGGCACAAGAGTATTTTAGATGATAAAAGCAATCCACATGTAGGAGTATAGGTCAGGAAAGAAGTCCCAGGGATACTGAGCCATTCTCCTCCATCTTGTAATATAATTTTCTCTCCAGCATCCCAATTTATCAATGTCCGTCTTCAAATAGGTCTTTTTATTTACCCATGCTAACTCAAGTAGAAGGCTTCTTCAGCTTTTCTCTACCTGATAGATGGAGAAACCTCTAATTCCCAGATAAAATTTATTTATAGCTAGTTTAGTCTAATTTATTCTGGAAAAATGATCCTTTGATTTAACTTGTTGGTTTCTTTCCCTCTCCTGGTGTATTTATAGGCAGCTCTCAGATCCCAATCATTTTTGCCATCTTTGCTTTGGTGGCCTAAACAAGCCATTTTTTCTTATGTCTCCTTAACATCTTATCTTTCCATTTCCCACTCCATGTTAGTAGACTTCCTCTGCACCTGCTTCAGTTTCAATTAAATTTTCTTGAGCATGAGTGCCCAGACTGGTATGTGGTATTCCTGAGCTGGGCTCCAAGGCCTCGTACAATATATGTCACTTGACCCTATAAATATCACTCATATAAACATGCTTGATTTCTACATTTCCCCCCTCAACAGGGTGGTCCACTCTCAGGGCTTTCTCATTCCTTTTATTTTCTTAAGCACTCCTTGCGCAGTAATAAAAATGTACAGACTCAGTGGGGATCTGTTTTAACTTCAAATGTGCTGATTCAGTTCAAAAACCATTAATTCAGCCAGAATCAGGGCCGTGGGGTGGAAATCCTTTTCCAGTTAAAACAGAGGTGAGAGGGACAGCCTTTGGCAGGCTAGGAAATAAAGTGCATTACAAAAACATTGCAGGACATCCGAAAGTGGCTATTGACTGGGCTATGTTAACAGAGGACAAGGGAGTCTTGGACATTTCACATCAGGATGGGATGTTTCCATAGGAGATCTGCTTGGATTTGAGCAAACCTCTGGGGTTTGGTGCCTGGGAGCATTTTATTTCTCTAGTCTGTGCTTTGCTGGGTTGGACAGAATGGTCCCTGCTGGACTTTATATTGACTGAGCACACAAAGCTAGTCAAACAGGCTGGTCCTGTCTCCAAAAAATCCTGCTTTAATCACGAGTGCAAGAGGATGCACTGAAATGCAAAGCAAACATAAACAGCTGTGTCGCTCGGGCTGCAGATCAGTGCTCTTCCCCTTTGTGTGGGTCCCAGTGAATCCAGCTTTTGCCCCTCACTCCCACTTTGTACGTGGGATGAGCAGAAAAACTGCGTGTGTCAGGAAGGCGTCAGCACCAAAACACAAAATAAAATGACCCCTCAGCAAAGGATTTCCCCAAGATATTTGACCAAAGGAAAACAGGCTGAACATCAGGAGAAATTTCCTGAGGCTATGATGCATTAAACTGTGGGATCACCTTCCAAGAGGAGCAGTGGGAACCATGAAACCAACCACTTACAGCACTGTAAAATGTCCCATTGGTGCCAACGTGATTTTGGTTCAAGGGAGCTGCACTGAATCATCTACCATGCCTTTTCCAACTCTTGCTCCTAAAAATCAGACCCAAGAAGTACAAAGAAAGAAGGGCAAACAGTGATGTCAATTTGCTAAAGAAATACAAGCTTTTCTACATTACTGTATGTTGTAAAACCCTTGTGCTTGCACTGTATACTTAATCTTGATATTCCAATGCCATCCACAAAGAAATTCAGGCTTAACCCTGGTAAAAAATATTGTGCAATTGGGTGCAATTTATTCTTTGTATTTTAATAGCTATAGCAAAACTCCATTGCTAACTAGTAAAAAAAAAAAAAAAGAAAAGAAAAAGTTGAATGTGTTTTACAGCTATGTCGTCATGGGAAAGCTGTATTTCAAAGTGAGGGCATCAACAGCAGTGAAATGGGACATTTTTAAACATTTTAAACATTTTTAATGGGACGTTAAAAAAAACCCCACTTCACCAAAATGTCTTTGCCAGTATTTTAGCTAATAGGGTTGCAGTGTATAAAGGAAGGGTTCTGACGCCTGCACAGGCCACCCAATACTGAGCCGCTGCTCAAGCGTCTTGAACTCTAAGTGTAAATGGAAAAAACATCTAAAATTAATCATTTCTCCTGGAGGAACACATTGCTGATAAAGCAAATCTTCCCATAGGACAAGCACACCTGCTGGAAGGTAGAGAGACATTTTTATGTGTGGGATTTTAACTTGAGATAAAATACTTTTCACGGGCAGTCATATGGAAGACAGCTGGCCAAAAATAATAACAGAGGAATTTGCGTCCCTTGGGAAATTCTGAGGTTTCAAAAAATATGATTTTTGACCTAAGTTGGGACAAAAAGTTTAGTGCTCGGATTTTTTTTTGTTGTTTAATGACACATTCCCAAATAAAAATAGTATATTTCTTTTCACTTTACCACTTTGACATTTCTTTTGTTTTATTATTACATCATTCTAGAAGCCCAAACCATCCATTACACCACGCTGTTTCCTTTCCTCACACTGTACATTACATCGACAGACATAATCCCCACCCTTTTTTAAGATTCCTATTAAACCAGCTAAATGTCTTTGTGAAACTGAATATCAGGAACAACAAGGATCCCTGCCCTAAGCTGGGGCAACAATGGGTTTGGACAATTATTTTTCAAATGTGCCTTTAAAAGATGGACAAAAGAGACTAGAGCAGGGGCAGAAGTGTCTGGCACAGTCTGAACAACCCCAGGGAGCATGATTGTTGAAAAACCTGAACTAGCTCTTGGTCTGATGGCTGGCAGGCAAAGGGCCTGGCACAAGCCTGTCATCACTGGTGGTTTGATTTTTGCTGCGCGCAGGGAAGCAAAACTTCACAAAGGAAAAATATTTTACCCAGAGAGCACCTGGTTTCCCCCCAGCTCAGGAGATCCCATGTTTTAGACCAAATGCTTGGACTAAATGGGGTATAAATGTATAACGGGAATAAAACAATACTGTCAGAAGGAGATGAGGGGGGAAAAAAACAAAGACAAAACCCCACATATGAACATTTTTGATAATTTCTCAGCAAAAGCTTGGATAATATTGATACACCCTAGTGAATGCTCCCAGTTACTCCAATCAGTATTTTCTGGTAGAAAATTGGTCTGTTGGAAAAAAAAATTTACTTACTCTACCATGAAATCTCTTAGGTTCATTATTTATTTGGACTCAGTTGTGATGCTTTGTGCGATGGAAAACTTCCTGGATTCAACATTCCTCTAAACTGCCCCATTGAAACTAAATAATTACTTGGCTAGCTCTAGCCCCTGCTGCTCCAAGTGTCCAGAGGCCAAGTCTTTGAAGTAGCTCCTAAACTCCTGACCAAAGCAGCTCCTTTCACCAAACTTCTCGCCTTTATCTCCAGAAACACACCCCCCCAATGGACAGCTAAATTCACCAGGGAGGGGAGGGAGTAGGGGGTTGCTGCCTGGTCTGGGAGTCAGACCCTTCCTCTCACATACCTTCTGCCTACAGTGCTTTAATTTCCCCACTATCTCCCCTTCTGTTTATTCTATTTTCTGCCTCTTTGTCTTTCCTCTCCAGTGTTTGGAGACCCTCTTTCCTTTTCCAGCCTCTCTCTTCCTCTCATCATTTCCCCTAGCTCACTCCTTCCTTCCTTTCTTTTTTTTTTTTTTCCTTCCCAGCACTCTCCCTGAAGTTTCTATTCTCTCTTCTCTCCTCCCTCTCTTCCATCAGGACTTCCCCTAATGCTGCAGGAGGTACCTAGTCTGCCAGGGGGAGAGAGGAGAAGGACATGCCGTGTCCAGGAAAATCTGAGACACAGACATCCCACTTGCCAGGGGACCAGTCACAGATCCTGCTTCTCCTGCTGCTTTCAGCCCGCAGGTACCAGCTGTGTGGATTGTCACGTAGGAGCGGGAACACCTAAGGGGTCCTGGGAGACACAGCACAGAATTCAAAGGCTGGAGACCTTCACCTCTGTGCTTGCAACTGTCCTTTGAAACCCAACAGAGAGAGCCTGTGAAAGTGAGTGGTGCATCCTCCCCCAACCTCCTCCTTTGTTACAGCCCTGAAAGTAACCGACCTTGGAAATACCAAAATTCCTTTCCCCCACCAAAATTCTCACTCACATTGGCTGCCATCAGAAAGCACAGCCAAGACCACTGAATTTCATCACACCTGTGACCCACACTGGACAGTAGGGAAAGCTCTTCCAGCTGAAGAGGCCAGGGTAGTAATGTGCTACCTTATCTCTAGTGCCACCGACTTCAGTCTATTTAATTTTCCCTTTGATTTTAATATAGATTTATTGAAAACAACAGTTATCAAAACAAACTGCACTGGCAAATTGGTGTTCGTCTGTAGCTGTACAAGCACCTATAAAGCTGCCAGCGTATGAAATAAATGGTGCTATATGGGAGGTCAGTTATTGCAATAGAAGTTCCCCAAGGATTTGCACTGGGCAGTTTAATATTTTTCTTATTACCCTCTTTTCTTTTCTACTATTTATGCCTCTCTGTTTAAATTTAAAGCATACAGCCATCTGCCAAGGCAAGCATCTCTGATGAAATCATCTCGGGTGAACCTTTTCATGAGTGGGCTTCCCTCAGAGTTCCAGCAAATACTGTTGTGTCCCACTTAAAATGCAGGCAAATGGAGACAGGAAGGCCAATTTTTCCAAGGGTTCCACGGGTTCCAAGGGTTCCAAAATTTTAACAGCTCTTTTTTTCCCCCTGCTTTTGAAAAGGTTTGTCCTTACCTCATGCTCCTTGAAAAAACCCTACTGATTAAAGCCCTGCTTCTTGCTACGTTATTTAACCTCCATTTAAATTCCGTGGCTGTATCCCACCTTACACACATCATACCTGGTATCTGTGAGCTCCTCCCTACACATGGTTCTAAAAAAATCAAATCCAATCATAGTCTAAACCCGCTTATCAGAAGAGATAAAAGGGTTTCTGTACTGATCTCCACATCAGGAGAACACAAATCAAATAACATAACTGTCAAATGAGGAGACGAGGTGTTTAAATGCCTATAGAAACAGGAACTCTAATTACAGAAACATCTATAATGTAACTAATATTATTTACATTAGAGCAATGCTAATCCAGATGAGGGTTAATGTCCCTGCTCCTAAAACATTACAGTTTAAATAGACACAAGACTGTGAGAGGATGGAAGGAGCATCAGAATGCTCATCCCTGCTGGAAGATCAGGGTTGGAGGCAAACTCCTCACAATAGAAGAGGATGAAAGTGAGCCAAAATGTGCAGTAATGAAGATAAGTTTAGTTGCAGCCAAAGAGACCAAGCAACTTGCTCAGCCTCACACAAGCTGCCTGGAGGGGTGGCAGAAAATGAATAGAAACCATGGATGGCTTATATGAGTCTCTTACTCATGACAATATTACTCGGCAGTGGGCAGTGCTTGGATCTCACTGAGTCTTGCACTGTGCCCTGCAAACATCCAGTTCACTGGGAATGAGCTCCTACTGCCACTTCTTAAAGCCAGGCTGTGGGTTTTTAGATCAGGCTGCTCCATGTGGACCTTTACTTCATGTGAGAGGCATAAGCCATCATTTTGGGGGCTCCAGGGAACAGGGCATCTTGCTTTGGTTGACAGATAAAGTGTTGAGCTGATGGAGAGCAATAAAACTGCTTCATCCCCTGGACTGATTCATTGCTCAGCCCATCAACATGCAGACAACCCACCAAATGCTCAGAATTGAACCTTTGGGCCTTAAAGTCTACAGCCTGGAGGAACTCACCCAGCTTCTCCAGGTCAAAATCCTCCTACTCTTTATCAGTCTGTACCAATTGGGTGCAAAATATGCAAGTGCTTTGTCCTTTATCTACTGTGGTGTCCAGCTCTGGCAGCTGTTTCCCAACTTCACGGAGTGCTGATGAGAGGACATACTCTCCTTCTCCTCCATCCTGCCCCTTCCCAGTCTCTTCTTAGTGCAAAAGCTCAATATTCAACACTTGCAGCTACCAGCAGTTTAGAGACCACCTGTGGTCCTTCCTGTCTGGCCCAAGATACCCCACTACAACCTAGGGTTAGAAATTATGTGTTTAGACCATATTCCATTTGATGTGAATTGCTGAAGTGAGATATAAACAGAAAGAGCAAGTATGACCTTCCCTAGATAAAGCTCTTGCAATATTAAATATAGCCCTGATCTCTTAAGGGGTCTCAAACATTTCTCATCCCCTTCAGAAACTTCCTGTAAGAACAGCAGTCCCATACACCTAAAATGAGACAAAAATCTTCTGCATTTGGAGGGAAAGGATCCACACAATTTGGCACTGGACCCAGCAGGTTTCCCAAGGCCCTGGTAATACTTCAGCACAAAAGGGTAAACCAGCAGGTGAGAAACAGAGCATTAAGAAGTCTGAATGACACATGCAGCCAGATTGTCTGCTTTGCTGACAATTGATGCCATCCCTATTACTGGAAAAATGCTGTAAGCATGCTTCCCTAGTGCTCGGCAGCTTATTGCTATGGATAGCCAGCGTTTCTTGTCATGGCTTACAGCTTCTGTGAGCTGGTGTAAAAAGGCTTGCTGTCCCCATGCCCAAGTTTACTGGTGGAGGCAGTCACTACACAGCCAGAATGTGCCTCTCCAAGCATCTTGTATGCTTTGGGATTCTGCAAAGTAGCAATTGTATTATTAACGCTCCTCTGGCATAGCTAGAGAGACTGTCCTCTAGAGAAGCTCACCAGTGTGTCTCACTGCTGAGCATCAAATACCAGACAAGGGAGAGAGAATCCCACGAACAAGACCTTCTGAACCTGCACAAGGGGACCGCAAGGATTTCCACTGATGTTCCTCTAAACAGGACCACTAGGAGTCCAGGGCTGAGGTTTTTAAGTTTGACAATTTATTCTTACCATCTCAAGGAAGAGTAAGTGGGAAGACTGGGGACAGCAGCCACTGGACAGTAGAACTGTGCAGTTAAGGACAACAGCCTTGGGGCAAGCAGTGGATGGCTGGAGGAGTGGATCCAGGCAGGGAGGGACTGCAAGTAAGGATCTGCTGCAGAAACAGTTGACAAACAGAGTGCTAGAGCACTCCCCTCGTTTCTGCTAATATTCCCTCTTTACTCCCGCTTTCCATTTCTTTTCCTTTCACTCCTCAAGCGTCTCATAAGGAAAGACACGCAATTTGCCTCTCCTGGCAGGGGAGATATGACACAAGCATGTGGTTTCACATCTTTACATCCCTCTTACATCCTCTACCTACAGTCAGAAGTACCCTGTAGCTGTAATGGGTAGGCAGAGCAGGAATGGCAGGGAGAGGAAGGAACAAGAAGAATTGGAGGCTGAGGCAGAGCATCACTGTGAATCATTGCAATTTCCTCTGATCCTGTTTTATCATTGGGGGTGGGAATGTAAAAGATGCAGAACCTGTGTGAACAAGGTCAAATTAAATCACATTTCCAGGCTGGGGAAATTACTTTTGCCTGCAGCAAGAGAGGTGCACAACACGAATGAAGGAGAGGAGGTTCATGCCACCAGGCATGCTGTATCCAGCTATTGCAAGACAGAAGGAATTTATAATTAGCCCACTGAAATATATCCCTGCAGGATTTCAGTGGAGGGGGGAATCACGCCAATTGAATGTGTAACAGAAAGACCAACTGAGATCTGATTCCAAACCTTATGGGAGACAGCTCATCCTTATCTCAATGAACATGTGTTTCTGTCTAATGGGATGACATTACTCAACAGGGTCAACTACCCACACACTCTGAAGACATAAGAGAGAGACACTGAACATCTCCAGGACAATTCAAACCTGACAGCTTCAAGAACATCACTGGGAGAAAGACCCGGCTGCTACTGAAGTTCAAGATTTCCTACAAGAGCATACAAATTGTCAGGTCTATTTAACACCTCTTGGTCAAACCTTACCAGTGTCTCTCACTGTCACAGCTGGTGGAGGGAGAACAGTGCTGTGCGTGGGTGGCTTGATGAACTGATAGCAGGATGGGTGGAAAGGAGTCTCCTGAAAACCAGCCTAGAACACAGGACTGGAAGAAGTGACCTTTCACATACTTTACATACAACAGGGAGAAATTAATGCATGCAGCCTGAGTGGATGGATATACATGATGCATTGCAGGCACCTGGGAATTTGTGCATTTGCCTTAACCAACTCACTGTCTCACTGCCAGCAAAGGAAAGTGGCTGACATGGTGAGTGCAGGTGAAGGCTCTCAGCTGTGAGATGCCCAGTTTGGGGTGTTGTCATCACATTTTTGAATTTTGACTAGAGTCAAAAATGCAGGAGTGTGCATAGGGACCAGACCTCGAGCTTACCTAATCCATGTTGTGCCCCTGGTGCCAGAAGGCACAGCAGGCATGCAAGAAACTTTGCAAGGGGAAGACTACACTGGCAGGACAAGACATTCCCTGTGCTAGTTTCCTCTTCAAGCCAGCTCCTGGTCCAACCTGTACTGTAAGGGCTTATGCCTCTTCCAAGTCTTATTGTTGTTATTTACTCTTAAAATTCAAGCTGTTCTTGTTATCTGAATAATTTTCTGAATTACAGCAAATTCTACCTTATTGATCCCGTGGAGGGGTTGAGTCTACAGGAAAACTGCAGAAGCAATAAGATGTTCCTCCAACAATCAAGGCAGGAGACTGAAGGGCCATGATATGTGGGGCAGTGGGACTCTGTGATGGGATATGAGGCATTTGAACTGGATGGCAGAAAAGGCTAGCTCAAGATAAAGCTGGGCCAAGATAGAGAAATTTTGAGTGTATCAGTTTCTGAACAGGTTCGCGTCTGACAGAAAGCTGGCTTGTTGCACATATTTGCCTGCTTTAAATAATTTACTGCTAGAGTAATGTGAGCTGGATTAAAGGACAAGAGAGGGGCAAGAAAACAGAATGGGAAATGCATGAGAAGTGACTTGTGAGAAAGACTGGTAGAAAGAAGACAGATATTTCTCAGAGGAAGATGGGTAATTTCCTGGGAGGGGAATAGTGACTGCCAGGCAGCAAGTCCTGGAATTCAGCAGCAGGAGTTTATTTCTGTATGAAATTTAAAAAAAAAAAATTCCAAAATTTTAAGAAGAGATTGTGAAAATGGGCGCTGAAGACAGACTTGGTGACTGAGGTAAGGAAGAGCTGACGCTCTGAAGCATGTCAGCCTCTAAGGGAGGGAAGGGAGGATCCTGAGGAGAGATGCTCAGTTGGGTCTGTAGCATCACCCTTCCTACTGCAAGTACCCTGACAGATGCTTCAGAGCCGAACTCTGCTGGGGTACCACATGTGCTGGGGCGGAGTGGAAGGCAGGTTAGGCAGGTTGGGTGCCCACGGGGAGCGTAGCAGCCATAGGGATAGGCTTTCCTCGTGCCATGTCCCTGCTGGGGCCACACTGCAATGGGACCAGGACAGGGGGCTTCAGCATGGAAGTCCCGGGCCTGACCCAAATCCCTAGGGAGGGACTGGTTAGGCAGAAATTCCTGCTCCCCTGCCCTGCCACAGGAGGGGTTTGCTTCACCGGAGAGGAGGCTTTGCACAGAGTGTTCTGCACAGCACAGAGGGGATGGAGAGGGTGAAAGATGTTTTGCTCTGCTCTCATCTGAACAGAGACTGGTTTGTATCTCAGCCTGGATTTTTCTCCCTTCAGCTTTAATCTCCAACTCCTATTAAACAGACAGATCAGTCTAGAGAAAGAAAGTATTTATTTATTTGGTTATTATTATTTTTTCTAGGGAGGAATACCATCTCGTTGGCATGACAACGGTGCTGTGGGCCACCATAAACACTGGATCATTAGCACCAATGCATTGGGCCATTATGTAGGCTTGGCCATCAGCACGGCTAAGGTGTGTGAGTTTATGGTGCAATCCCGTTCATGTGACAGCATGGGAATTACCACAGCAGTCACAGTAGTGAGCACTACAGTGGATGCTGAGGTCCAGCCTTATACAGGATTACTTACTGCATTGGCAGAAAGCATTTTTCCTTTGAAAGAAGGCAGGCACAAAGCATAGGATTGTCTGAATTCACCCACGGTGTGTGAGCTGCCTCACATCTAATGCAGCTCCACAAACATCATAATAGTCAGCACTTTAAACTCCTAAACAACATCCTTGTGTGTTATGCAGTATCATGAAAAAATGCACGTGCATATAAGACACAAGTGTATTTTCTCCTAAGAACAGGCAGCTCCCACCACTACAGATGTGCGAGGTGCTTAGCATGGCCCCGAATTACATGCACAATCTGTATGTTCTTGGGAAAGAGCAACTTGTCTTCCTTTTTACTGTAAAGCCCCATTTCAGCTTATATATCTGTAGCAGATATTAATAACAATCATGCTGCACTTGGCTGCTGCAAACTCTGACTGATGAGAGCAGCTCTAACTCACACAAGTTTCCAATTGATTTTATCTCATGTTAAGCTCTAACTAATCACACCAGAGAGCTGCGTTAAAAGCTCACTAGATCTGTCCTGCTCAGGTTTGCTTGCCTGGCTAAAAGGGGAGGTGGGTATTTTTTCCCATCCTCTTCTGAATTGGGCTTCCCCACTGAACTGGGAAGGGAGGAGGAGGAGCCTGGAGCCACAGGTCCAGGCTGTGGAGGTAGTGCTCCCCTGCCCCAGGCTATGCAGCTTGTTTGGGCCCCAAAAATGAACTCAACATTTTCCCTGCAGTACAGTCACAGCAAACACAAATAAACAAGAAGATCAAAGTATTGCTCACCTTGTGCACTTTCCATGGGCCAGAGCAGGAGCCACCACTCTGAACTGCTCTCGGACATGGCTCCAGCTTCCCCTGGCTTCTGTGGCACAGTTCAATAGCTCTGCCTTAGTTTTGCTTGATCCCATTAATGACAAAAATGACAAACACATATGCGTTGCCTTTATAGCTATTTCACGCTTTGACATGATCCCGGGCAAGTTACCTATGCTGTCAGCGTGATGGATGGTGCACAGAAGGGGGGTTGGACAGGTGTAGCTCTTCTCACAGGGAAATATTTTTCCACACCATTAGCCTATGGAACTCCTAGCAACAGGATATTGCTCAGAGAGGGATTTTAAAAAGCCCTGAAAAAAGAGTGGATGCTTGAACAGAAAACGAGTGTCCAGTACTGTCATCAAATTTTAGAAACAGTTGATGGGAAAGGGTGTTGCTGCATGCATGTGCTTAAATCACACACTGTGGCTACCAGAGTTTTGGAGAGCACTTTCTGCAGGAGCACATGTCCCAGAAGTGCCTCTTTTAGGGCTCTAGACATCTTAGCTGTGTCAGGCTTCAGCTGTAGAAATGATAATGTGGTTGATGTTCACGTAAGAGCAGTGTTTCTAAAACAGTTGATATAGTTACTTGTCCGACATCTGGCATCCAGTCTACAACCTCCTCTTTGGAGAAGGAATTTTCCAAGGGGAAGATCATATAGGAAATAATACTGCAGGACAATGATTTATAAAGAACAGCTACTACTCATTTGCAAAATCCTAGGCATGGTCTTCACTCTGCTGTAGACATTCGGTGACGAGCAAAGTGTAAAATTATACTGGCATCTTGCAGCGTGTTATGAAAAGCAAAACCAAGAGGTTCTCCTGGGTTAGTCAGAAGACTTTGGAAGAGATCTAGGTGATGGTGATGATAGTGATGTTGATAATGACAACAATAATGATGATGATGATGATGATGATGATGAAGAAGAAGAAGAAGAAGACGAAGAAGAAGAAGAAGAAGAAGGAGAAGAAGAAGAAGAAGAAGAAAAGTAGTTTATCTCTCAGCCACAGAAAATTTTTGTAGGCTGAAGAAAATTTTCTTACTACTAGTCATATGAGTCAACAAGTCATTTAAAGGATTGTTTTCTCATTCTGGGAAGACTAGTCACTGAGAGTGCACCAGCTTAAATTTCAAAGTTCTGGCAGATAGTATGATTTCAGCCCTGCCTCTGCCAAATTCTTCCTCTGAAGAGAGAGGGCTCTGGCAGAGGGCAGCCACAGATGGCTCACAAGACGAAGAGATCCCATATTAGCTCTCTTGAGCTCTGGGACAATCCTTACATCAACCACTAGAGTAAAGCCCAGATCAGCTGCTAAGACCAGAATAATGCTCCCAAACTCATAGGTCAACCTTCATCTCAGATGTCCTTGCTAATAGCATCAGAGTGAGACATGGCTAACTGCAGAGCCTCCAAGCTCCTGTCCTCCTGGAGCGTAGCCACCAGCTTAGGGATGCTTAAACCAGGGCCACGGCTCTGACAAAACCAGGGGATAAAATCATTTGGACAGCAGGGACTTCTGGCACTGGCAGCCCTGCCCAGCACCTCCTCCCCGGAGTGGCCGCTGTCGCAGCGGCGAGGGCAGGGTGGCGGTGGCACGCAGCTGAGACGCGCTGGCTGTAGCCAGCAGAGGGCATGGACATTACACACGGCAGCCAGCCACCCGCACCCCGCTGGGAGCGACTGCCGCCTCCGAGACGAAATGCCAGAAAAAGTTTAGTTTTAATTAGTTAAGTAATCCGTTTGCCATCTTTCCCCCCTCCACCCATAATGCAGATGAAGGGATGCAAGGAATGGTCTGGGTCTAGCTATAGGTGGCGATGGTGCCAGTGACTTCAGGACGTGGTTCCACAACTGGAGAATTTCAGCACTTTCTTGGGGTGTCACTTTTTGGGGGATCGAATAGGGCGCACAACAGGGCAGCTCCCAACAAATGCAACGCCCTATCATAGGATCCCAATGTGCTGCAGGTACACGTGAGACACGATCTGCCCCTTGCTTTCTGCAGTTGCTGCTACAGTTTCTCACATTTCTCAATCTTGTTTTATACAATAGCAGCTAGCGGACATAATGATGGGTGAGCAGGTCTCTTGTTTTAAGAATGTACATTGGCACTGTAAGAATACAGCAGACTTCCAGTCAAGGCACCGTTCATGGTGGAATTTACATGTACACTTGACTTTATGTATTATTAGTAATCCTATCGAAATCTGTATGCATAAAGTTAAGTGCATCCAATCAACTCTGTAGGTTCAGGATTGTAGATATTAATTTAGACTTCAGTATTTAGAACAGCGTTTGCAATGGGAAGAGACAGCACTGTGATAGCCTGTAACAATCTCAAATTTTGTTTTAATATTAAGTGAAAAAAACTCCACAACTGGAGGTGTCCCCTATTACTCTTAGAGATGAGCAATACACTCAAAGTTAAATCAGATGTTCAAAGTTATTTTAAGGTCCACATAATCAGTGTAGCATATATATTTCAGTGGAAAATTTTCCTATGGGCCTCTGTGCATATCACAGCTCCATAGTGGTGCAGGAGTCCATGTTTATGGATCCATTTTCAGGATCAAAATCCTCATTAGTAATACAGATTAATGGTAATTACAAATATAAATAACTTGAGTGTATCTTCTTGTTTTCCTCTGAAGACATTGCTCACAGAAGCTAGCTAAATGCCAGATTTGTTCCCTGAATCCAAGCTGTATTAAGTTTGTGTGTGACGATGCAGTAACATAAA
This sequence comes from Callaeas wilsoni, assembly GCA_013398955.1. Lineage (NCBI taxonomy): Eukaryota > Metazoa > Chordata > Aves > Passeriformes > Callaeidae > Callaeas > Callaeas wilsoni. The sequence continues at coordinate 17,138 of VWPU01021269.1, forward strand.
GTTAAATAAAACTGCCTTTTTTTTTCAAGCTTCAAAACACGGAGCTTGGTTCTCAGTTAGCATAAATTGGACACTGGCGCAGGATTCAGATCCCTTTTTCCATACTAAGAAACTGAAAGAGTAAAAAAAAGAAAAATTGCTTTTTGGCTAAGAACAAAAGAAAGAAGTTTAAATCTGAGGGATCATTTTTCATGATGTTGTAAGTACTGAAAATACAGCTTTATAATAAGAGTACTTTTTCCCCCTGAAATTCTGTAATTTTGATGGTGAAGCTGTAGCACAAGCTGGGCTGTGACTGAATGTTTTCCCCAGGATCCCTGGGAGATAAGGGATGGTTTTTAATGTGGATTCCTGAAGTGTGTCAAACTCTGATGTTGTTTAAAATGTGGCTCATCTACACTACCCTGTGGAATATTTACTGAAGTCCTGAACTGTTGATGCTTTTGGTGAGGAGCATGCTGCAGGATGAGTGCCTTTGAAATGTGTGTGGTGCCACCTAATTCAGGGTCCCCACACAAAATGGCAGGACTCAGGTGTTGAGACATGTCTCTATACATAGCCTGTGGGACAGCTGTTTCCAAAGAGGTGTTTGAAATGACCAACGCAAAAAAATTACAACTTTAGTTAATCAGAGGGTAACTACAAGGTGTTATGGGTGAGCAAAATACATGCACAACAATGTTTGCTCAAATTTGTGAGAGATTTTTACCTGGACTATCCAAATGCCAGTTTTTACACAAAGCAGAAAAGGAGCTCTGGAATCTGAGCCCACGTTTACCATTGTGCCATGGCTGATCCCTGGGAGAAGGCAGCGCTTGCTGCCTGCCTTGCCATCCTCCTTGCTCTTGCACACGGTGTGCAGGAAAGCAACAGTGGAGCAGATGCCTTGAAGGGAAGCAGGCTCTTTTTGGTGAATATCATCAGCCTCTGAGTGGCTGAGCTGCAGATCAGAGCAGGGAACAGGGCTACTGGTGGTTACGTTAAGAAAGTACATGAAGCTCCTTCACCCAGCTGCTTTCTTCCTGAGCTGAGAAGCTTGAAATGCACATTATTTTATTTTGAAATTTAAGTGTGAAAATAAGAAAGTCGTTTATTGTTGTTATTATTAGTAGTAGTAGTAACATTTACAAAGATTTTATAATTCAAAAGTCATGCAAGCACTCTGCATAAGATCTGTCTCTGAAATGCTGCAGCAAGGATGGGTAAGTTTCAGTCCAGCAAGAAGCAAACCATCACGGACTGAACCCAGTTAAGGCCTGAGGACACGCTTCATGCTGTTCCTGTGGACAGTTTTATAGGGGCTGGTGCATTCAGTGATCCCAGAGTAACAGGTAAAGCCAGCCCATATACTTTAGTGATGAGTCACTGCTTACACAAAAGTTGTTGGATGACATAAGCATGTGATCCCGCTTGCTCTCATACACAGAATATAGCTCAAGTGGTTGATGATGCTGACAGAGAGGACTTCTTTTCTCAGTGTGTCACACAGCACAGTTGTATTTTGAGAATGCCAGTGCAGAGTTAGAGAAAAGCCATAAAATGCTGCCCATACTCTGTTTTTAAGAACAACTTGAAATTATTTAGCAGTTGAAGAAAAAACGCAAAACATTTTGCTCTTGAGCAAAATAAGTAAGTCTCTTGGATCGATGTTTGGTGTACTTCACAAGAAACAATGAGACAAGTGTTTCTTTCGAGTCCCCATCTAAAACTGGCTGTTCCATTTCCTATGACTGGCAGTTTTTGCTTGGGACACTCCTAGGGCTGGCAGGGAAGTTGCCTGTGGCCGAGGTGGAGCGTGTGTGTAGAAGGGTTTGTGCAGAGCTGCGACGTGCATCCAGGAAACATTAAAATAGCAATGTGAGTGCCGTGCGTGCATGCCGCAGTTGGGAAACACTGGGAGTGTTAAGTCCCTAATTTGCTCTCTGGCTCTGCTGTGGCTGTCCAAGTCAAGTTTGGGGATGATGCCCATCCCTGGAAATCATGCCCACCCCATGCCAGAAGATGCCGCACGGTACGTGAGGGAAGGTTGCGTCCCCATGGGCATCCCGAGGGGAGTCGGCTGCCTCAGGGCCGGAAGGGTACGGGGCTGCCCCGGAGCGGGGAAGCTGCCGCCCAGGGGGCCCAGGAGCGTCCCGCTGCAATTTGGGAGGGAGCTGCTCGGTGGAAAATATGACCGGTGCCAGGCGGGTGGACGAAGCCGGCACGGCGGGGCTGGGGGGAGGAGAAGCGGCGCCCCTGAGAGAAGAGCAGCATCCGACGCCCCGTTTGGGCAACTCCGGGGGCCACGGCTGGCGGGCAGTCGGCGGGTGGGCGCCGGTCCTGGACTGCATTTCCCATACTGCCCGAGTGCCCTAATGTATGCAGTGCTCAGCCCGGCTCCGTGTGTGTGCGAGTGTATGTGTGCGTGTGTGTGTGCGCGCGTGTGTGTGCGTGTGTGTGTGCGGCGGGAGCCCCTCGGAGAGTGGAGGCTCATTCACTGATGAGAGCCGGCACTGAGAGGCAGCACTGCTCCTTCCCTCGCACCCCCGCCGCCTCCCGCGCTGCTACATGCGAGCGGCGGGCGGGCAGCGGGGCCAGCACGCCCGGGACTGCCCCGCTCCCCGCACGCCGCAGCTCCGCGCAGCGCCCGCCGCCAGCCGCACCGTGAGTACCGGCCACCGCGCCCGCCCGGCCACACGCAAACTTTGCAGGGCAAGTTTCAACCCCCCCCTCCCCTACCTCCATCCCAGCCCCCGCGCCCTTTCCCTCTTCCTTCTTCTCCCTCCCCAGCGCCGGGGAAGCCGGGCAGCTCGGCGGCGGCAGGGAGCCGCGCCGGCCGCGGGGAGGGCCGGGTGGGTGGGGATCGGCATGGTAATGCCGAGGGGAAAGGCAGATAAAAGGCGGCCCCCCCCGCACCCTCGGCGAGCCCCGAGCTGCCCGGATCCTCCCCCCCCGGTGGCTTTCCGAGGGGGACCGGTAGCCACCAGGGGGATCAGGTGCCGGGGACCGCAGCGGCAGCCCGGCTGGGGACCGCGCACGGCGAGGGGAGCCCGGCCGGACCCGGAGACCGGCACAGATCTCTCGCTCCCAAATAGATATCGTTTTTTAAACTCTTTTTTTTCCCTTTTCTTTTTTCTTCCGTGTTTTTCGGTGGGGCAAGCCGGGCAGTTATTTCCTCGCTTCCCTCCGCTGCTCCCGGCGGTCGCTCTCTCCGCGGTCGCTGTGGGCAGCGACAATTTCATTTCCCAGCAGCTGCAAAACAAAAACTTTTTTCAAAGGAAATAAGCAGATCCACGCACCCACCCAGGGGTTTGTTGGTTTGGGATTTTTTTTGTTTGTGGGGTTTTTTTCCCTTTAAAATATACAAACTTAGTCTTTTATTTTGCAATTAAAGTATCGGGGGGGGGGGGGGGAACAAAAACAACCAAAACCCAAAACACCCGCCAGGGTTTCTGTGCGTTCAAGCAACACTGTCCAGCCAGTAATTTTATTTACTCCGAAGCTTTCATTTTTGCGATCGCGCAGTCCCCGGGTGAACTTTAGTTTTAAGCCGTCCCCAAAATGCGCGATCCCCGCTCAAAGACCGATGTGTTTTTTTTTTTTTTACCACTCGTTGTTAAGTCGCACTTAGCTTAATTTTGGACGCGGCTGAAGTTTGCCCAACATCCTCGTCCCTCTTCGGGTCCTTCATCTCTAAAAGATTGCCGCCCTTGCCCCTGGCTGCTTCCAGGTAGGAACAAAGTGCCTGGATCTCACATGCGGTGTTGTTCTGGTTTTATTATTGCAGATAAAACAAAGGTAGAGAGGCGGTTTAAATTGGCAGCGTTATTCAACGAATAAGCTAAAATTACTCCACATGTGAATGGCGTAGCTTGGAAAGCCAGAAGAGGTGAAAGGAATTATCCCTGTTTTTGCTTTAGGTTCTTTAGAAAACTTTCTGGATCATCCAGCGATGCGATCGAGAAATTGCAGGATTTTCTTTCTTTTATCCAACAACCCCAGCTCTAGACCAGGGAAGTCTGTAAATAGGTTGGAAGCATGGAAAATAATTCTTCACCTTCAGATCTAAATACATAAAAACCATCTGGTTGACCACAATGAAATCATTAGGAACTGTCTACTTAAAGAGTTGTATTGAATGCTTATCCTTCCACACAGGAAATGTGTATGGTAAGTGATTGTTGCAATAAATCCAAACAACTCTGGGCATCTTCGCGTTTGATGATCTTTGTAACTCGGGTTTTAAAGAGGAAGAAAAAGTGGAGGGGTGGAAAGGCGACTTAACGGGCTGTACGGACCGGGCTGGCGGTGCCCCCTCCCGCTGTCCTCCCCGGGAGTGAATAATTCCCGAGGCGGCAGGAGAGGAGCGGCCCCGGCTACGTCCCGATCGCCGCTTCCCAGCGGGACGTGCGGGGCCGGGCGGGAGCGAGCCCAGCCGGGCCGGGCCGGGCCGGACCGGGCCGGGCCCTCAGCCCCGGCCCCGCCAAACACCTGTTTAATGCGCCGGCGGGGAGCGCGGAGCGGCGGGGCTTGGCGGTGTTGGTAGGCTCCAGCCCGGGGCTCACCCCCGACGGGTTTTATTTTATTTGGGTTTATTGAACAATCTCCTCAGGCGGGAGAGAAGAACCGGGAGCGGGCGGGAGAGGGGGCGGCGGGCGAGTGCCAGCCCGGTTGGCCGCCCACGGGGGGCGTGAGGGGCCGTGAGGGGCCGT
>VWPU01021276.1:0-10955 GCA_013398955.1 Callaeas wilsoni
GGGGCCCTGCAGCCCGGCCGCGCCGCACCCCCGCCTGGCCGCCTACAAGCCCCGCGGCGGCCCCGGGCAGGCCGAGCGCCGGCAGCGCCTGCTCCGCATCCAGAGAGAGTGAGCGCGGCGACGGGCTGGGAGCGCGGGGCGCGTTAGGCCGCCCGGAGCTGCTTGTGGGGGGCGGCCCGGGCTGGGGGTGCCGTGGGTGACCCGGCGGCTTGTTCCCTCCACCCCAGGAGGCGGCTGGACTACGTGAACCATGCCAGGAGGCTGGCGGAGGACGACTGGGCAGGGGTGGAGAGCGAGGACGAGGACGGAGAAGGGGAAGATGCGGAGGAAGAGGCGATGGACGTGGATGCTGGCAAAAAGCTGCCCAAGCGCTACGCCAATCAGGTGAGGGGCCGTCTGTGTCCCCGTGGCGAGCTGCGGGTGTGGGGCAGGGATGTGGTGTGGTTTCAGCCCACGGTGATGGTCGTTTGGGGGCTGAGAGGAGCGCGTCCTGCCTGGCTTGGTGCTCGCAGAGAAACTGTGCTTGGTTCACCTCCGAAACATGCCGAGTTGAAATGGAAAACAGGTGGAGATGGGAGCTCTGTGTGCTTTAGAATCATTTAGGTTGGAAAAGGCTTCGAAGGTCATTGATTCCAACCATTAACCCTGCATCACCGTGTTCCCCACTGCAGGAGATTTCAGCTCGGCTAGCAGCATGAGGACCCTGTTAGGCAGTGTTCAGCTAAAGATTTCTGTCTTTCCCTGTGCTTGGAAAGGAAAGAAGGGCAAACTCAGCTGGGCTTTATCAGCCTGGATGCTGTATCAGTCCTAGATAACACACAGCCACTTAGGCAACCTCTGAAGAAGTCAATTTGTCCAGGCTCTTTACTCCTAACGTTTTGGAATCTCTAAGCCCTGCTGTGTTTTTAAAAATAAAGTTGCTGGAGTAGGAACCAAGGTGTGGGGTGCCCAACCAAGGGCTGTGAGCCCTGTGCCGTGGTCTGAAGCTCAGTCAGCAGCTGGGAAGCAAGAGAAAGACTTGGGGAAGAATGTGTTAGGCAGGCTGGACTTCCCTGGAGGGGAGGGAAGGAGCCCTTTTGGGGGTGACAAGCAGGGCCAGCTGCCTCTAAAGCACCCAGTGTAGCTGTCAAAGCACAGTCAAAAGCTCCGTGCTTTATCCTTGAGCTGTTTGTTGTCCGTAACTTCAGGAGGGTTGTTAGTGACTGTTCTTCTGCCCGGACTCTCCGTAGCTGATGCTGTCAGAGTGGCTGGTGGATGTCCCCTCAGATCTGGAGCAGGAGTGGGTCGTCGTGGTGTGTCCCGTCGGGAAAAGGGCTCTTGTCGTGGCCTCCAGGGTAAGTGGGGTTCCACCAGCTGCTGAAGGACCTGTTCCCATTCCCAGCCAACGTAAAACTGGCTTGACTGGGTTTTTTCTCTCCTTTTTTCCTCACAGGGCACGACAGCAGCTTACACCAAGAGTGGCTTCTGTGTCAACAGGTTCCCATCGCTGCTGCCGGGGGGAAACCGGCACAACTCAACCAGTGACAAAGGTACAGGTGTGAGGAGGCATTTGGGATAGAGAGAGGGGAACTGCCAGCGTCTCCCTGGCAGTGTGTGTGCTGGCAGGCCCAGTGCTGTTCCTCCAGCTCCCCCAAGTCCCACAGCTGTGCCCTGTTTTTGTGCTGGAGGGGTCAGCTTCAGGCCTGTCTCTGTATCTCTGAAGATAGCGAGATGGGAACAATATCAGATGTTTTTATGCTAGATAAGCACATAGAACCCCGAATGGTTTGGGTTGGAAGAGACCTTAAAGCTCATCTGGTTCCACTGCCCTGCCAAGGGCAGGGACACCTTCCCCTAGCCCAGGTCGCTCCAAGGCCCGTCCAGCCTGGCCTTGGACACTTCCAGGGATGGGGCAGCCACAGCTTCTCTGGGCAACCTGTGCCAGGGACTCAGCACCTTCACAGGAAAGAATTTTTTCCAAACATCTAATCTAAAATTGCCCTTTTCCAGTTCAAAACCATTACCCCATGTCCTGCCACATCTTTTAATAAGCTGCCTGTTTGACTGGCACTCTTAGACCCCAGCAGCTTCTCTGTCCTCTGCCAGAGACCTCGGTATGGTGTCATCTTCCTTAATGCCTCTTGGAATTCATTTTTTTTGCCCTGAATAAAGAGGCTTATTGTCTGGCAAATGCCATTTCCTGAAGGGTGCCCTTGCTTGTTGTGCCTCTGACTGGTCCCTTTGCAGCCTCGTGGGACTCCTCAAGCTCCAGGCTTTTTGTGGTTGCAGTTTCTGTTAGCAGAAGGGGATCCCTCTGCACCCCACAGCCTCGCACCAGGGCAGGATTAGCGTGGGAGAGCCGTGACCTGGTGTTTGCCAGCTGGGTTGGGCAGCGCTTGGAGCAGGTCTGGACCTCCCTGTGTTTGTGTGTGCAGTGTACAGCATCCTGGACTGCATCTACAACGAGGCCAAGCAGACCTACTACATCCTGGACGTGATGTGCTGGAGAGGACACCCTGTTTATGACTGCCAGGTACTGAGTCCCTGCCCTCCCTGTTGTCCCCTGAGCTGCCTTGCTCCAGCACTGCACTCTGCAAAAGGTGGATATTTCTCCTAAGCAGCAGCATCTTTACAGCTTCAGGGCTGCTGGATTAATGTGTGCACGTTTTGGGAGGGAGTGGCAGGGTTTGGGGTGCTGGTTCTGCAGATGAAGTCGAGGTTGTAAATCTGCCAGGTGAGCGCAGAGAACAAAGATGCTCGGCAGCCGCCGTCAGGTGGTGTGTGGTGAATGGTCGCTAACTCTGCCTCCTTTCACAGACTGACTTCAGATTCTTCTGGCTCTCCTCAAAAATCCAAGAGGAGGAAGGGCTGGGAGAGAAAAGCAGGATTAATCCGGTAAGTCCTTTTGTACTGAGGAGGAGGCTGGGGGCTAAGCTCTCCTGTTCAGCAGGCTTCAGCAGTTTCTTTCACAAGTGGAAGCTTTTTTCGTTTTTTTTCTTTCCCCTCACAGATCAGGCTTCAAAGTGTACATCTGATGAAATGGGATGCCGTGGTCAGGATGTAAATAGAACCACTGCATATCGTAAATGAGTTCAGTGGGGTTTTTTTCCCCCATCCAAAGTGCTGAGGGAGATCACACTGCAGGGTATCAGCTAACTTCCATGCTGTTTTTAGCTTTCCCTTGTAATGGAATGGAAAACCAGTGTGGTTTCTTCAGGAGCAGTGTTGGTTGGCAGCCTGACTACAATGGGGTTTATTCTTGCAGTCTTGTGGGTTTGTAAAGCTTTAAGCCTTCCCTCTGTTTAAACTGATCATTGAAGTTGTCGGGATGAATGCTGGATTGCCACCCGGAGTCCCTGCTGAGCCAGAATAAAAAGTCTTCCTTTGAAGACTTACACATGGGGGTCAGACCTAGAGCCCCCAGCAGCTCGGAACATGATTTTTGGGCACAGACATGAGAGATTTGTCTGCTCAGGCATGGCCAAGTAGAGCAGCTCCTGTGAGCTGAGCATCTCAGTGATAAATGGGGCTGACTGCAGTGAGGATGTCTGTGTTCAGAGAACATCCTGTCCTGACTCCCAACAGGAATATCCAGAAGATAACTACCTAATGGAGGGGGGGTCATTTCAGTTTTCATTTCCTGGGTGGAGAGATTGGCTTGGCTGAGCCAGCAGCCTGGAGCAGACATCTGTCTGCTTTGCATCCTGCCCGGAGGTCATCACTTTCTATTTTGGTTAGAAGAGCATCTCTGGGTCAGGTCTCCTGAAAAGTCCTTCCTGCAGTCTTAGGTGCTTGGGAAAAACGGTATCAGGAGTATGTGGGAGCTGTTCCTCACCCTTTCCCTCTTAGGCCAGATCCTGCACCGGAGGAATCCTTCAGTTTAGCTGCCTGCACACCACTGCTGGATTCAGCAACTTGTTCCCCTGTAGACCAGAGTTGCCTCTTCTAACCCAACCCTCTCTTACTCTTTCAGTACAAATTTGTGGGCCTGCAGAACTTCCCCTGCTCCTCGGACAGCCTGTGTGAGCTGCTGGCTACGGACTTTCCCTTTGAGGTGAGAACACACAGGTGGGGGCCTGGACCTCAGCCTTAGCAACAGCTCTGCCAGTGCTGGGAGAGAGGTGCATCCCCTCTCCTTGGGAATTTCCTCTCCTGAGGCTGCAGAAAGCTCGCCAAGTTGCTGTTTCCTGCGGGTGGGATGGATGCCTTTGTGCCCGTGTTTGATCTGTTGCCTTGTCGCCAGCCTCATTCAGCCACACAAACGAGCAAGAGTTAAACCATGGCACTCCCTGTGTTTGTGCTGCCCTCGCTGCACTTGGCCGTGTCTGAAAGAGCCCTTTGGATGAGAGGACACTCAGGCTGCCTCCAGAAGCAGCACAACTCAGGTTCACACAGCAGTGTGACGGACAGCTGACCTTTCTAGGGCCAAAACTGGTACTGACCACTGCCCTGGGTGGGCTTGTGTGTGTTTCCTTGGTGTTGGTGCTTCCAACGAGGCACCTGGCTGTTTTGTGGGGAGGAAGGAGAAGGGTGGTGGTAAGATCCCAATGGTTTCTGGAGGGGCTTGGGTGCTCATGATGGATGCCTGAGGTGTACTGGGGCTGGGGGCAGTTGGCTGTGACAGAAATGACTGAGCAGGACACCTGCATTTGCTTCAGCAGCCTTAAGAGCAGAATCATAGAATCATACACTATTGAGTGGAAAGGGACCTGCTCGTAGCATCAAAGTCCTGCTCCTGGCCCTGCACAGGACAGCTCCAAGAATCCCACCCTGGGCCTGGGAGTGTTCTCCAAAGGCTCCCTGAGCTCTGGCAAGCTTGGGGCTAATGACCACCGCTCTAGAGAGCCTGTTCCAGTGCCTGACAACCTCTGGGGGAGGAACCTTTTCCTAATATCCACTCTAAACTTCCCCTGACACAGCTCTTGTGCTGTTCTGACCTTTGGGGAAGGGCAGGGCAGGCAAATCCATGTGCCACCCAGCTCAGTTCCGTGTGGCTGTGAGCAGTGAGGCGCAGGCCCTCCTGGAATCACCTCTGGCTGCTTTTACCTGCCCTGGCTGACTTGTCACTGCAAGGGAAGGGGATGGAGGAGGCCGTGGCACTGACCCGGTGGCAGTGACAACATCTGTGAGCCAGAAGCTCCTCCAGTGGCTGCAGCTGTTCCTGGGAGTGCCCAGTCCCAGCCCTACGTCAGGAACAGCCTCCACAGAGGTTTCATGTCCCACGAAGCCAAAAGCCACGTTGATGTGACCATGTGTCTCGTGCTCTCCCATCCCGAGTTAGCCATTACCATGGGTGTAGGTTTAAGTTAAGGGCACTAACGTGGCTGTGAGGGCTGACTTTGCTTTCTGCTTGTGAAAGCCAGGACAGTCATCAGAGCAAGTTGGAAAGTCCCAACCCCTCGCTGGTCTTGCCAGACCCTGCTCTGGACATGGATTGAAGAGGCTTCCCAGGTTTCTTACAGCTGGCTTGCTCAATGATAAATGCTCCAAGTGCCTCCGTAGAAACAGTCATTCCTGGTTTTCCCGAGTAAAGTCTTCATTCCTTCCCGAGGCATCTGCTCCCATGAGGAAAGGCTGAGGAGTGTTTGCCCGCTGCAGTCAGAGCAGCAAACTTCTGGGCTACAGAGGAGGCCGCTGCAAAACTCTGGAGCAGGAGATGGAGCTGAGCAGACTCCGGCTGTGTAAATCAGCTATGATTTGTCCCCCAGGCCCTCTGCTCTATCAGGGTGTGACCCCAAGAAGCCAAATGTGGTGTACGTTGGCTCAAAGCAGCCCAAACGGCACAGGAGCCGTGGTGCTTTTTCCAGGAAGAAGAGAGCTGTGGATCTCTGCGGTGTGCCACAAGAGGGAGCCCAAAAATCCCCAAAAACACCTTCTACCACCAGCACAGAACAGAATAAACTTTGCAGGAGGCGAAATACCTCCTGACTGAACAAAGGTGGTCTTAGGTCTGGACCCAGCATCTTTTGATCCTGACAGGGATCTCGTGTGTGTGGTGGCCACAGAGGAGGTCAGTGCTTTCAGATGTGGGTCTTCAGAGTTAATCTGTAACCTCAGAGCCAGAGCCTGATCCACTCTATTTGGTGGAATCTTACTCCCTGGAATTCAGTAGGCTTTGGATTGGTTGCCTGGCTCTGAATTTCAAGTGGTTTTTGGAGTGGATCTTAAGAGCTACTGTCCTTCTCACAGATCTGAGTAAAACCGTGCTTTCCACGAAGGCAGGGGAGCCAAAGCCTCTGAGAAACCTCGATGTTTAGGAATGGGAGGACTGTTAAGCACCTAAAATCTGGAAAGCACGGCTGTGGAATGTTAAATCCTGCCAGGCCAGCCTCTCCTCAGGTTCGGTCGTTTAGGGACAGCATCAGTCCTTGTTCTGATGTGGCCACTTGTTCTGTGGTGACTCAGGGTAGGGACCCAGGCAACAAATTAAGTAAACGGGAAGGAATATAGGAGTCACTTAAATCAGGGAATGGAGAACATGACCTAACTTCACCGGGCTGAGCTCCTTTGAGTTCTCCAGCTTGGGGAAGGTATTTGGAGTGATCTGAAAGGCCTTTCCAGGCTCTGATCTGTACCAAAGCATTCCTGTGGGTGCAGGAGAATCCCCGTTGCTCATCAAGTGCCACGCACCCACAGGAATGGGCTGGATATGCTGGAGTGCTGCAGAATCTGGTTCTTCCCGGGAGGCAAGGCAGGAGAAAAGCTTTTCACTTTACATATCCAGAGGGGTTGCACAAGCTCCTCATGATGTTTACTGTTCTGGTTTTATGTTTTCCTAGCACAGAAATCCCCCTTTTTTCGGGATTATTTTGCAAGATGTTAACAGTGACTGAAAATTATGGACAGAATAGTGCCAGAAGCTTTACCCTGTCTGCCAGAGGTTAGCATCTGTGGAGCAGAAGTGGATACATGCTGCTTTGTGCTCAGCCGCTGTGGCTATTCTGGGGGCTGTAGGATCAGGGAGGGGCCTGGGAGCAGTTCATCCCGAGGTGGGCTCTTGTTCTCCTCTCTTCTGCCCACTCAGCCACTCTTCCTCGTAGCCAAATGGCCTTCTAAGAGCTTGTGAAGCTGAGCTGAGGAGCACCACCTCCAGCATTAGTCAGCCTGACAGCAGGATCCAGCCTCGCAGAGCACACCCCTGGGAAGCGTGGGAAGAGGGGGGATGAGAATCCCTGAGCACAGTGGGGAAGTGGGGAAAACGTCAGCCAGCTGCAGCACTGCAGAGTGTGGAAATAGTAGCACAAGAGTTAGGGCCTAAACCTTTAAAGTCCTGAGTGCCCTTAACTGTCACTGATTGCTGGAAGAAGTTCTCTCCTGGGAAACACTAAGAATTTTTTTGGCATAAGCCAGCTGAAAGAGCTGTTAGGAATCGGGGCTCCTTGGCGTCACACACTCGGACTAATTACTTTCCAAATGTATTATTTAAAATAAGCCTGATCCAGTAAAGTGGGCTGCCTTATTCAGAAACCCTCTGGCTTTTCTGCAGAATGGGATGAAAGCATCCAGAGGACACTGCTCTGTGCCGACACGGTGCTGGACTTTTTGTTTGCCTTTGACAATTTAAAGCCATCTGGGAGTCGCTGATCTTTCAGGGCAGGAGCTCTGCAGGTTTCTTCTTTCCCTTCCGCTATTTATTGCACCGCTTGAGGAAAAATGATCCAGCTGGTGGTTTTGGCCTGCAAACAGAGAGCAGAGCCGTTGTCTGGTGCCTGGTCATTCACCTGCAGGAGCTTCAGCTCTGCGCTTTCATTCATTCTCTCTGCTGCCCGCAGGTCGACGGGCTGCTCTTCTACCACAAGCAAACCCACTACACCCCCGGCAGCACCCCGCTGGTGGGCTGGCTGCGGCCCTACATGGTCCCCGAAATCCTGGGGCTCGCCGTGCCCGCCACCGTGCTCACAGCCAAGCCGGACTACGCCGGGCGGCAGCTCCAGCAGATCATCGAGAGCAAGAGGAGTAAAAAGCTGGCGGCGGAAAAGGGCCACCCGAGCGGCGAGGCGGCCACGAGGAACGGACACTACGAGCTGGAACACTTGTCCACCCCTCAGCCAGAAAAGTCTCCGGAGGGCCGGGATGGAGCAGTGAGCCAGATGGAGAGTTAAGCTGCTGGGACAGGCCAGCTGGGCAGGGAGCAGGGAGGAGGCTCCCTGCTTCTCACTGTGCCTCATGCTCCTGAGAGGGGGCAGAGTAATGATGATAGGATGGCTTTGTTTAAAGGGCATGACAGTGGAATATCTTGCCCCAGGTGCTGCTGGATTTTTTTTATTTGTTGTTATTACATACGTTTTGCCAGAACTTCTGTGAGGCCTTAACAGGACTGTCTGGTTCTTCGCTAAAGCAGTCGTGTGTTGGGAAATGATCTGTCCCCATAGTGCAGGGATACAGTTCAGCTCCTGACCCTGCTTCTGTTAGAGTCTTGGCAAAACTCCAGCATAGGAACAGTGCTTGGACCTCTGAGGTGCAGCTGCTGCTTGTGACCCTTGCAGCAGCCCCACCTTCCCAGCCCTGGAAACCGGGGCTTCTCAGCCTTTGATCCAGCGGTTTTCTGAGGCCTTTTCAATGAAAGTTGTTACTAACAAAAAGTTTGCAGTGAGCTGCTGTAAATCCAAAGGCTGGACTTTCCACACCCACATGTTCTTGTGAAAATCTAAATTTCCTTGCGTTGCAGCAGGACCTGCCTCGGAGCAGGGCTTTGTGCGGCGCAAGCGCGGCAGAAGCCTCTCTCTCCTCGAGGCTTTTCTCAGTGGGGGGAGGAAGGAATGGTTTCGCTCTGAAAAACGCTACCATTGATCGTGCCAAATAAAAGGTTTCTCAGAAAGACAAATTCTTGAGCGTCTTCCTGCTACCTAAGGGTGGATGCGTGCTGTGCCTCCCAAATAGGGATTGAAAAATTGGTTCCAGTGCTGACTGGAGCAGAGGAAACGCTTGTGTGGGCTTAATTCTCTGCACATCAAGGTACTTCAGTCTCTTGTCCCGTCTTTCTCATACCAGCCCAATCCCACTTTTTAAGCACCAGCTGCACCCCGTCCCTGGTTTTAGGGGGATGAAATGATTGTTCTCACTGTCCCCAGGTTGGTTTCCAGAGGGGGATGAAAAGGAGGGAGATGAAACATCAAGCCCAAGGCAGCGTCGGGGGCTCTCCTCCCAGCTCTCTGTGGAAATGCCCCTCGGGGAGATACTGAGAGTGGGGATGGCCACCTGCAGATAGCGGGTGCACTTGTATCCTGCCCGTGCACCCCCCGTTTTTCCCAGAAAAAGGCCGGTTTCTGTGCCAAGCGTGTGGGCTGCGCGCGACCATCTGGCTGTGCAGCCGCTATTGATGATACCAGCGGGCAGCAGGAACTGGCCTGGCTGCGGGAGGGGGCTGCCCTCCGCTCCCCTTCCCCGGCAGGGAAGCGACACCCTGGCCCTGCAGTGTTCGGAGCTGTCTCTTTCAAAGAGCTGCTTAATTTACTGTTTTCAGTATTATTTTTATAACGTGTGGAGCAGCTGGCCCAGGGAAAGAGGATGAGCACCTGGACTGCCTTAACCTCCCCATCCCTGAAAGGTTCCCACCTTCAGCCTCCCTGGTTGGCAGACATCTGCAGGGAGAGCGCTGAGCAGGAGACCGCATCCAGCCTCCCGTCAGCACAGTTTTCCTTCCATCAGGCAATTAAACCCGGAGGTGGGCATCTGGGTGGAAGATTTGTGCATCCCTTAGGGCAGAGAAAGCTGCAGCTCAGGTTACTGCCCTCCAGCAGCCTTCCAAGGTCCTCCAGCCGAGGGAAGGAGAGGAAATACAGCCGAAGAGGGGCTGCGTGCTCTGGTGGAGGAGGACAAGAGGGAAGCGACGGCAGCTTCCCACCGGCTCCAGATGATGCCTCATAGTTTCCCTTTTAAAAGCATGAGCTGGGCTGGAGAAATAAATATTTGCGTTACAATTCCTGTTGGGAACGAAAGTCTGTTTTTGGAGAGAGGGTGTCAAACGGAAGTAGCAGGGGCCAGCGCAGTTTGGTGCCGTGACTGTTCTGTTTGCTGGGTGCGATCCCACTCCCAGCTGGAACGGGCAGCAGCTCCACTGGAGGGGTCACCCCACCGGGGGCTGAAATTTGGCCCGGGGCAGGAGAGCTGAGCGGGCAGCTCGACCTGGAGACGTGGCCTGGGGCGCTGGGAGACAGAGCCGGCCCTGGAGCCCTCATCCAGCCGGGGCTCAGCCCCTTCCCTCTGCCCTACTTCCATTTTCTCCCAGTTAGGTGCACAGGCTCCGGCTGCAGGCACGCTGCCAGCGCAGTGCTCCTCGGCTGAACAAAATGTCCCCTTGTCCTAGGGCCTGGCTTTTTGGAGCGACCGCTGCTGTGCTTCCCGGGATCCCCGCTCCTTCCCGGAGGAGCTGCGGGACTCTCCGTCCAGGCGCCGACACCTGCGCTCAGCTGGGAAATGCAATTTAGGGATCGTAGAGGAGGGAGTGGAAAGAGGCGCCTGGAAACCCCGGACTCCTGCTCGTGGGGGGGAAGGCTGCGAGGCTGGAATACCGGCAAGGGAGAATGCTGTGCCGGGAATTTTATCCAGTAACAGCAAGGGAGGATGCTGCTGCCGGGAATTTTATCCAGCACCAGCAAAGGGAGGAGGATGCTTCCACCATTTTAGCGGCGGTGCTCCCGCCTGCCGCGGCCGGAACCGGGGCTGGGGGAGCCGGCGCGGAGCAGGGGGGGGACGACCGGGCCCCTCCGGCCCCATCCCGGCTGCTGCCCCCCGCTCGCCCCCCCGCCGGGGAGGGCTTCCTGTCCCTCGCCCGCCCTGCGGGGTCGGACGAGCCGCGGGGAGGGGACGGGGAGGAGGGACCGGGGGCTGCGGGCGCTTCCTGCCGCCGCCCCCGCCGGGGCAGAGCGGAGCGGGGCGGGAGCTCGGCTCGGCCCGGCCCAGCCGAGCGGCGCTCCCGGGCCGAGCCAAACTTCCCGGGGGGCTCAGACATATACACACACACACGCGCGCACACA